>MCJB01016017.1:17639-66020 GCA_002018475.1 Nicotiana obtusifolia
GGGCGCCGGTGAAACAATGAGGGTAAGAAGAGAAGTTTTGAGAGAGTGTTTGGGGATAAAGGGTCCGGTCCGATAGATATATGGGATGGAAATTTAGTTCTCAGTCGTTATATCAGGGGAAATGAAAGGCTGAGATTAGTTTGACCATATTTGACTCAATACAACATAGTTTAGCATCCATACTACGTTGTTTTGGGTGCTTGGAGGTTAAAGGGACTTGGACCGGGAAAACAGCTGGGACCTAGGTTGGCTGGAATGAGTATTAAGGTGATTGGGCTGCCAATTCTTTTGGCCCAATACAATAGGGAATATGCGGCCCTTTCTCTTTTCTCTTTTCTTTCATTTTTAACCACTAATCAACTAGAGAATGGTGTACCCTAATTTGAAATGATATTAGGGAGTGGTGTACCCTGCGTTTCAGCTCAATCAAACAATAATGATATAGGGAGTGATGTATCCGGCATATATGATCAATTGGTAATGATATCAGAGAGTGGTGTACCCTGCGTTTAAACTCAACTCAACTAGGGAGTGGTGTACCCTATGCTGGAAAACACAGCTAGGGATTGGTGTACCCTATACTGGAAAGGAGACTAGGGAATGGTATACCCTATGTCTAAAATATCATCAACTAAGGAGTGGTGTATCCTATGTTGGAAACACAGCTAGGAATTGGTGTACCCTATACTAGTAAAGAGACTAGGGAATGGTATACCCTATGTCAAGGAATGATATCAGGGAGTGGTGTACCCTGTGTTTTAGCTCAATCAAACAATAATGATATCATGGAGTGGTGTACCCAACATTAATGATCAATTGGTAATGATATCAGGGAGTGGTGCTCCCTGCGTTTAAGCTCAATCAACTAGGGAGTGGTGTACCCTATGTTTGAAAACACAGTTAGGGATTGGTGTACCCTATACTGGTAAGGAGACTAGGGATGTCTAGGAATGATATCAGGGAGTGGTGTACCATGCGTTTCAGCTCTATCAATAATGATATTATGGAGTGGTGAACCCTGCATTTAAGATCAATTGGTAATGATATTAGGGAGTGGTGTACCTTGCGTTTAAGCTCAATCAACTAGGGAGTGGTATACCCTATGTTGCAAAACACAGCTAGGGATTGGTGTACCCTATACTGGTAAGGAGGCTAGGGAGTGGTGTACCCTATGTCTAAATATCATCAACTAGGGAGTGGTGTACCCTATATTGAAAAACACAGCTAGGGATTGTTGTACCCTATACTGGTAAGGATATTAGGGACTATGTCTAAAGTATCATCAACTAAGGAGTAGTGTACCCTATGTTAGAACACAACTAGGGATTGGTGTACCTTATACTGGTAATGAGACTAGGGAATGGTGTACCCTATGCCTAAAATATCAACTAGGGAATGGTGTACCCTATGTTGAAAAATGCAGAAAGGGAGTGGTATATCCTATGTTTGAAAACACAGTTAGGGATTGGTGTACCCTATACTGGTAAGGAGACTAGGGATGTCTAGGAATGATATCAGGGAGTGGTGTACCCTGCATTTCAGCTCTATCAATAAAGATATTAGGGAGTGGTTGTCACAACCCCATATCCCCTCCGTAGGATTTCGTGACGGCACCTAGTCTCTAAGACTAGATAAGCCTAATAGACATGCAGCATCACTGAATAATAATTTAAATCTCAAAAACATTAACAACTATATGAATTAAAATCTGCAACTCAACATGTACATCTCCCAAAACCCGGTGAATATATAAGTCACAAGCTCTAGGTACAGTACTGAAAACTCTTATACATCACTGTCTATAAAGATGTAAAGAAATAAGAAAAGAACAGGATAGAAGGGGACTCTGAGGCCTGCGGACGCGGATAGGTGCACCTTAAAGTCTCCAAAGCAAGCCACCCACGTGCTAATACCGAGGCTGATAGGATGTACCTAGATCTGCACAAAACATGTGTAGAAGCATAGTATGATTACACCATAACGGTACCCAGTAATTGACAAGCCTAACCTCGGTAGAGTAGTGACAAGGTCAGGTCAAGGCCCTATTAGAGATAATAAGAAAATAAGACAGAAGATATAATGATATAATGATAATAACAAGGAAATGAAACAATAAAGAATTTACGAAAAGATAACAACACGGAATCAAGGCAGCTAATACAACACAAAAGGAAAACAAGAATTTTACATGTTACGGATAATAACAGCCAAACAAAAATATAGCAAATAGAGAAAGATCAATAGGGGTACTCCCGAGGTACCTTCTCGTAGTCCTAAATCAAAAAAATAACTTACAGTCTTTCCTTATATTACCGCGGGAGCCTTTACATTTAGTTTTGAAAATTATTTTTCCCGAAATAGCACCCTGCGTTTTAGCCCACCTTATCACATCGCATGGCTTCTAGGTTCCCCTACTAGCCACGCGTATCAAGCTCCCTTATCTCACCGCATGCGTTTCAACACCCAGACCTTATACCACCGCATGCGTATCAATAATCACAACGGTGCGGCAGAAACCTCGTGCAAATAGTAACAAAAGCACAACAAAAACCTCTAGCAAACAATAACAACAGTCACCTCAATAATAACACGGAAGCCTAAACATAACAACTAAATTAAATGACACTTCTCAAATTACACCTTGCCTCAATAGAAACCATGACCTTTGTAACTCAACACCAAATCCAACAGCAAGATGTTTCAAGGATAACAAATTCAAGTAGAGAATTTTAATAGTTAAATAATAAATACAGAATTAAAAAAGCAAGTAATTCAACTAAATATGTATTACAAGTTGAAAATAGAGATAAGACAAATAGACATGTGAAATTAGGCTAAACATGGTGACTATAACATGCTAAAGTAACTCAATTAAGGCATGAAAAAAAAAACTACATAGCTAAAATTGGAATCTCAACGTTTAGCTAGTGTAGGCACTCGTCACCTTGCGTACACGGCCTTCACATATCACAAATTATCACAACAGTACCAAATCCTAAGGGAAATTTCCCTCACACAAGGTTAGACGAGTCACTTACCTTAAATTACGCTAAATCAATCAACTAGAAGCCTTTCCCTCGATTTTTCAACTATGAATGGCTCGAATCTAGCCAAAATAATTTCATACTATAAATATAACTATAGGAAACTAATTTAAATAATGAAATTATGATCTTAGCAAGGAACTGAAAAATCGCCCCAAAGAGCCGACCCGGACCCGCGTCTCGAAACCCGACCAAAAGTATAAGATTAGAACACCTATTCGATATCGAGTCCAACCATAGAAGAATTATTCAAATCCGATCCCATTTCACCTTTCAAAACTCAGTAATTTAGTCTAAGAACTGCTACACCTTTTCCCCAATTTTAAACTCAAAAACACAAATTAGAAGATGTGATTAACAGTAGATTCATGGGATTTAGACAAAAACGAGTCAAGAATCCTTACCCTAACACTTCCTCTGAAAATCCCTCAAATATCGTCTCAATCCTAGCTCTCAAAGTCCCAAAAAGAAAATAAAGTAAAACCCTCGAATTCCCCTTTTTTCTGCCCTGTGATCCTCGCATTTGCGGCCCTTGGGTCGCTTCTACGATGTCGCACCTGCAGAAAAACTATCGCAGGTGCAGAAAACACTTACGTCTCAAAATTCTGCTTCTACGGACCATGGCTCGCACCTGCGAACCCACTTCTGCGGAGAAGAAGACTGCACCTACGGTCCTGTCCCAGGCCCACTTCTCAAATTCCGCTTCTGCGGAGAAAAGGGCCGTGCCTACAGAAGCTCGCCTGCTTTCAGAAGTAAGCACCTGCAAATCCAGGCCTGGCTGTCTCCTCCACTTTTGCGATGTCCAAGGAGCACCTACGATACCGCACCTGCGGTCAGACACTCCGCAGGTGCGAACACCCCATAGCAGCAGCACTTCAGCAATTCCTTAAGTCTAAAAATGATCCGATTTCCAACTGATCACACCTGGGGCACCCGGGACCCCGTTTAAGTATACCAACAAGTTCCAAAACACATAACAGATCTACTCAAGGCCACAAATCACATCAAACAACACGAATTTTACGAATCGCAACTCAAATTCAAGCCTATGAACTATACACTTCCGAATTCCGAAACTGACACCGATTCATATCAAAACAACTTCGATTGACACCAAATTTTGCACAAAAGTCATAAATGACATTACGGACCTATTCCAACTTCTGGAATCAAGATATGACCCTGATATTAATAAATTCCACTCCCCGTCAAACTTCTCAAATTCCTCAAATTTCCAACTTCTGCCAAATCACGTCGAAACGACCTACGGACCTCCAAATCAACATCCGGACATGCTCCTAAGTCCAAAATCACCCTATGGAGCTATTGGAACCGTCAAAACTCCAATCTGGAGTCACTTTCACACAAGTCAAACTACGATCAACTCCTATGACTTAAACTTCCAACTTAGGGACTATGTGTCCCATTTCACTCAGGAACTCACCCAAAACCAAAACCAAACACCCCGGCGAGTCACATAACCACAATATAACATAGAGGAAGCGTGAATTAGTGAATCGGGGCTAAAAATACTCAAAACGAACGGCCAGGTCATTACATCCTCCCCCTCGTAAAATAAACGTTCGTCCTCGAACAAGTATAGATACATACCTGAAGTGGTGAAAAGATGAGGATAACGGCTACGCATATCATGCTCGGTCTCCCAAGTCGCCTCCTCGACTGGATGACCCTCCACTAAACCTTCACTGAAGCAATGTTCTTCGACCTCAACTTTCGAACCTGCTTGTCCAAAATGGTTGCCGACTCCTCAACATAAGACAAATCCTTGTCCAACTAGACTGAGCTAAAATCCAACACATGAGACGAGTCGCCGTGATATTTCCAGAGCATAGAAACATGGAATACTGGATGAACTGCAGCTAGACTGCGGTAGTGCAAGCCTGTAAGACACCTCTCCAACCCTCTCAAGAATCTCAAAAGGTTAGATATACTAGGGCTCAGCTTGCCCTTCTTCCCGAATCTCATAACGCCCTTCATGGGCGAAACCCGGAGCAAGACCCGCTCCCCAACCATGAATGCAGCGTCGCGACCTTCCGATTCGCATAACTCTTCTGTCTGGATTGGGCTGTACGAAGTTGATCCTGAATCAATTTAACCTTTTTCAAAGCATCCTGAACCAAGTCTGTACCCAATAGCGTAGCCTCACCCGACTCAAACCAACCCACCGGAGACCGGCAGCGCCTACCATACAAAGCTTCATACAGGGCCATCTGAATGCTCGACTAATAACTAATGTTGTAGGCAAACTCTGCAAGCGGCAAGAACTGATCCGAAGATCCCAAAACTCCATCACACACGCACAAAGCATATCCTCCAATATTTGAAAAGTGCGCTCGGACTGTCCGTCCGTCTGAGGGTGAAATGCTGTATTCAACTCCACCCGCATGCCCAACTCATGTTGTACGGCCCTCCAGAACTGCGATGTAAGCTATGTACCCCGGTCAGAGATGATAGGTATCGGCACACCATGAAGCCTAACAATCTCGCAAATATAAACCTGAGCCAATTGCTCCGAAGAGTAAGTAGTCACCACTGGAATGAGATGAGCTGACTTAGCCAATCTATCCACAATCACCCAAACTGCATTGAACCTCCTCTGAGTCTGTGGGAGCCCAGTAACGAAATTCATAGTGATCTGCTCCAATTTCCACTCTGGATCTCTAACCTCTAAAGCAATCCACCAGGCTACTGATGCTCATACTTCACTTGCTGACAGTTTAGGCACCAGGCTACATATTCCACTGTATCCTTCTTCATCCGCCTCCACCAATAGTGCTGCCTCAAGCCCCGACACATTTTCGCGGCACCTGGATGAATGGAGTATCGTGAACTGTGAGCCTCCTAGTGAATCAACTCACTCAAGCCATCTACATTCGACACACATAACCTGCCCTGCATCCGTAATACACCGTCATCCCCAATAGTAACCTCCTTGGCATTGCTGTGCTGAACTGTGTCCTTAAGGACAAGCAGATGGGGGTCGTCATACTGACGATCTCTGATACGATCATAAAGAGAAGACCGAGAAACCATACAAGCCAAAACTCGGCTTGGCTCAGAAACATCCAATCTAACAAACTGGTTGGCCAAGGCCTGAACATTTAAGCTAATGGCCTCTCTGCTAGTGGCAGATATGCTAAGCTGCCCAAACACTCCACTTTGCAACTCAAGGCATTGGCCACTATATTGGCCTTCCGGCGATGATAGAGAATGGTGAGATCATAGTCCTTAAGCAACTCTAACCACCTCCGCTGCCGCAAGTTAAGATCCTTCTGTTTGAACAGATGTTAAAGACTCCGGTGGTTAGTGTAGACCTCACAAGGGACAACGTAAAAATAGTGCTGCCAGATCTTCAAAGCATGAATAATAGCTTCTAACTCTAGGTCATGGACAGTATAGTTCTTCTCATGCACCTTCAGTTGTCTAGACGCGTAGACAATCACCTTACCGTCCTGCATTTACACCGTGCCGAGACCAATACGCGATGCATCACAGTATACAGTGTAAGACCCCAAACCCGAAGGCAACACCAATACTGGGGTTAGTCAAAGCTGTCTTGAGCTTTTGAAAGCTCTCTTCACACTCCTCCATCCACCTGAATGGAGCCCCCTTCTGGCTAAATCTGGTTATAGGTGCTGCAATGATAAAAAACCCTCTACAAATCGATGGCAACACCCCACCAAACCAAGAAAAATACGGATCTCCATAGCAGAGGACGGTGTGGGACAACTCTGCACTGCTTGAATCTTCTTTAGATCCACGTTGATCCCCTCAATCGATACTACATGACCTAAAAATGCCAGCGAATCAAGCCAAAATTCAAGCTTTGAAAATTTTGCATATAACTCCTTTTCTCTTAAGGTTTGAAGTAAGGTCCTCAAGTGCTGCTCATGATCCTCCCAGCTCCGGGAGTACACCATAATGTCGTCAATAAACACAATAACAAATAAGTCAAGATAGGGCTGAAATACACTGTTCATCAAGTGCATGAATGCTGCTGGAGAGTTGGTCAGCCCAAAAGCCATCACAAGGAATGTGTAATGTCCATACTGAGTCCTGAAGGCAGTCTTCGGGATATCTGGCTCCCGAATCTTCAACTGATGATAGATTGAATGCAAGTCAATCTTAGAGAACACTCTGGCACCCTGTAGTCGATCAAATAGGTCATCAATACGTGGAAATGGATACTTGTTCTTCACTTTAACCTTGTTCAACTGGGCATAATCAATACACATACGTATAGAACCATCCTTCTTCTTTACAAATAAGACTGGAGCACCCCAAGGTGACATGCTGGGCCGAATGAAGCCCTTATCAAGCAACTCTTGCAACTGCTCCTTTAACTCTTTCAACTCTGCTGGGGCCATACGGTAGGGTGGAATAAAAATTGCCGAGTGCCAGATAACAAATCAATGCCAAGATCGACATCCCTGTCGGGTGGTATGCCCGGAAGATCCGCCGAAAATACATCTGGATAATCCCTC
Source organism: Nicotiana obtusifolia (assembly GCA_002018475.1). Taxonomy (NCBI): domain Eukaryota; kingdom Viridiplantae; phylum Streptophyta; class Magnoliopsida; order Solanales; family Solanaceae; genus Nicotiana; species Nicotiana obtusifolia. The sequence goes on from MCJB01016017.1 coordinate 25,189, forward strand.
ACTATTGGAACTGACTCCACAGTTGGAGTATCAACACTGACATCCCTCACGAAGGCTAGTTAAGCATTACACCCCTTCTCAACCATATTATGAGCCTTTAGAAATGAGATAACCCCGCTAGGAACATAATCTAAAATACCTCTCCACTCTAACCGCGACATACCTAGCATACCTAATGTCACCGTCTTGGCATGACAATCAAGAATAGCATGATAGGGCGATAACCAGTCCATGCCTAAAATAATATCAAATCCTACCATACTGAGCAACAATAGATCGCCTCTGGTCTCAAAACCACCAGGAACAACTAAACATGACCGATACACACGGTCAACAACAATAGAATCTCCCACAGGTGTGGACACATAGATAGGAGAACTCAAAGAATCACGGGATACACCCAAATACAGAGCAAAATAAGATGACACATAGGAATAAGTGGAGCTTGGATCAAATAAGACTAATGCATCTCTATGACAGAAAACAATACTTGTGATGGCTGAGTCAGATGCAACTGCCTCCGTCCTAGCAGGAAAAGCATAATATTTGGCTTGGCCTCCCCCTCTAGGGCAACCTCTACCTGCTCGACCTCTAGCTCTAGCTGGTTGTGCAGGTGGAGTGGCAACTGGTGTGACAACCATGGACTGAGAAGCCTGAGGACCCAGTGGAATACAGGGAGCCTGAATAGTTGGTGGAGGTGCACCCTCCTGAGTCTGGGGAAATCCCTCACCATATGACGAGTGTCATCACACTCAAAGCAAGCCCTCGGAGGACGTGGCTGCTGTGGCTGGTTCAGGCCTGATTGACTAGACTGACCGATGAATGCACCCCATGCTGGAGGTGCACTAGATAATTGAGGTGCATAATAGGGAGCCTAAAGCCTAGGAGTGGCCAGAATGCTGCTGGAAGATGGAAGTGCCGAATGAACAGGACAACTTACATAGCCCCTACCATGACGAGCTGCAACTGGGGCACGTGTACCACTATATGTGCCAGAATCTCGAGACCTCTTGGCCTCCCTCTCCTCTCTCTCTCCCGAGTCAACATACCCTCCAATCTACTAGCGATCCCCATTATTTGATGATACGTGATGTCCATCTCCAACTCTCGAGCCATGCTAAATATGATACTGGGGTTGAGCCCCTCGATAAATCGACGGACTTACTCTCTAACAGTAGAAAACCAAGGCTGGTGCATGCTAGCGAAATCACTTAACCGATCGCATACTCCAACACGGTCATAGAACCCTGGCGCAACTGCTCAAACTCTGCGCCACATGCATCTCTGAGACTCTAGGAACAAACTCCCTCAAGAACGTATTTGAGAACTGAGTCCAAGTGGGTGAAGCTACCTCGGTCGGACTACCCAACTCATATGCTCGCCACCACTGATAGGCTACTCCCTTAAGCTCGAACGTAGTGAAAGCATCCCCACTGACTCCGCAATATCCATAGTACGGAGGATACGGTAGAACTCCTCAAGAAAACCCTAGGCATTCTCTGATGCCAAGCCGCTAAAAGTAGGAGGGTGGTACTTCTTGTGCCTCTCGAGCCTGAGTTGCTCCTCCTCAAAAATTGCTGCCCTAACCTCGGGCTGAACTGGGGCGATCGGCTGCACCGGTATGACCTCTAGGACCTGGTCAACCAGGATCCGCTGCTCTGGGGTACAGGCGGCGGGCGTCCGTGCTCCTCCTTTAGCCTGAGATGTGGCAGGATCAAGTGGTATCAACCTTGCCTGAGCTAAAGTGTGAAACATGCTCAGAAACTGGGCGAGAGCCTCCTGGAGAGCCAGTGTAGTAACAGGCGTCTCAGGTCCCTGCCCTCCAACTGGAACTACTGGAGGCTCCTCTGTAGCAGCTCAACCTTGCCCAGCCTCTTGCGGCTCTAGTAGGGGCGCGAGTTTCTATTCATCTGATACAGTTGTACATGTCCTCACCATCTGTGAGAGAATAGAAAGACAGAGATTTAGAATCCGAAGTCAAAATTTTCGCAGGATAAGTAATCAAAGAAGTGACGCTTTTCCTAACAGTTCCATAGCCTCCCAAAGATAAGTACAGACGTCTTCGTACCGATCTGCAAGACTCTACTAAACCTGCTTGTGACTCATAACACCTATAAACCTAGAGCTCTGATACCAATTTGTCACAACACCAAATCCCCTTCGTAGGATGTCGTGATGGCACCTAGTCTCTAAGACTAGGTAAGCCTAACATACATGCGGAATAACTGAATAATAATTTAAATCTCAAAAACATCAACAACTATATGAAATAAATCTGCAACTCAACATATACATCACCCAAAACCCCGTGAAAATATATGTCACAAGCTCTAGGTACATTACTGAACACACTCCTATTCATCACTGTCTATAAAGATTCTACACAAAAGAATATGTAGAAGTGTAGTATGAGTACACCACAACGGTACCTAAAAAGTGTCAAGCCTAACCTCGGTAGAATAGTGATGAGGTCAGGTCAAGGCCTTACTGGAGATAATAAGAAAAACAAGACAGAAGATATAATGATATAATGATAATTACAAGGAAATGAAACAATAAAGAATTTACGGAAAGATAACAACACAGAATCAAGGCAGCTAATACAACACGAAAGGAAAACAATGATTTTACATGTTAAGAAAAACAACAGCCAAACAAAAACATAGCAAATAGAGAAAGATCAACAGGGGCACTCCCGAAGTACCGCCTCGTAGTCCCAAATAAATAAAAAAATTACAGTCTTTCCTTATATCACCAGGATCTTTTAAATTTAGTTTTGAAAATTATTTTTCCCGAAATAGCACCCCGCATTTTAGCCCACACCTTATCACACCGCATGGCTTCTAGTAGTTTCCCTACTACCCATGCGTATCAAGTCCACCTTATCTCAAGATCTTATACCACCGCATATGTATAAATAATCACAACGGCATGGCAGAATCCTCGTGCAAACAATAACAACAGTCACCTCAACATTAACAAGGAAGCCCAAACATAACAACTAAATAAAATGACATTTCACAACCTACTCCTTGCCTCAACAGAAACCACAGCCTTTGCAACTTAACACCAAACCCAACAGTAAGATATTTCAAGTATAACAATTTCAAGTACAGAATTTTCACAGTTAAATAATGAATACGGATTTAAGAAAGCAAGTAATTCAACTAAATATGTAGTACAAGTTTCAAATAAGAGATAAGACAAGTGGACATGTGAAATTAGGCTAAACATGGTGACTATAACATGCTAAAGTAACTCAATTAAGGCATGAAAAGAAACTACGTAGCTAAAAACGGAATCTCAACATTTAGCCCATATATGCACTCCTCACCTTGTGTACACAGTCTTCACATATCACAAATTATCACAACAATACCAAATCCCAAGGGGAATTTCCCCACACAAGGTTAGACAAGTCACTTACCTCAAATTACACTAAATCAATCAACTAAAAGGCCTTTCCCTCGATTTTCCAACTCCAACGGCTCGAATCTAGCCAAAATAATTTCATACTATAAATATAACTATAGAAAACTCATTTAAAAAATGAAATTATGATCTTAGCAAGGAGTTGAAAAATAGCCCCAAAAAGTCGACCCGGGATGCGTCTCGGAACCCGAATAAAAAATTATAAAATCCGAACATCCATTCGATATTGAGTCCAACCATACAAGAATTATTCAAATCCGATTCCATTTTGCCTTTCAAACCTCAAAAATTTAGTCTAAGAGCTTCTGCACCTTTTCCCCCTATTTTAAAGTCAAAAACCCAAATTAGAAGACGTGATTAATAGTAGATTCATAGGATTTAGACAAAAACGAGTCAAGAATCCTTACCGTAACACTTCCTCTAAAAATCTCTCAAAATATCGTCTCAATTCGATCTCTCAAAATCCCAAAATAAAAATGAAGTAAAACCCTCGAATTCCTCTCTTTTTGCCCAGTGATCCTCGCATCTGCGGCCCTTGGGTCGCTTCTGCGACGTTGCACATCGCAGGTGCGGATAACACTTGCAACTCAAAATTCCGCTTCTGTGGAATAGGGCTCGGACCTGCGAGCCCGCTTCTGCGAAGAAGGAGACCGCACCTGCGGTCCTGTCCCAGGCCCCCTTCTCAAATTCCGCTTCTGCGGAGAAAAGGGCCGCACCTGTGCTCAGAATTCCACACTTGCGAACCCAGACCTGGGGTGGCTCCTCCACTTTTGAGATGACCAAGGAGCACCTGCGAGACCGCACCTACGGCCAGACTCTCCGCAGGTGCGAAGACACCAAACAACAGTGCTTCAGCAATTCCCTAAGTTAAAAACTGATCTGATTTCCATCCAATTCACAGCCGGGGCTCTCGGGGCCCTGTCAGAATATACCAACAAGTTCCGAAACAAATAACGGACATAGTTGAAGCCGCAAATCACATCAAACAACAAAAATTCTATGAATCGCAACTCAAATTTAAGCCTAAGAACTATAAACATCCGAATTTCGAAACCGACGCCGATTCATATCAAAACAACTCCGATTGATACAAAATTTTGCACACAAGTCATAAATGACATTACAGACCCATTCCAACTTTTGGAATTGGGATCCGACTCCGATATCAATAAAGTCTACTCCCGGTCAAGCTTCTCAAATTCCTCAAATTTCCAACTTCCGTCAAATCACGCCGAAACGACCTACGGACCTCCAAATCAGCATCCGTACATGCTCCCAAGTCCAAAATCACCCTACATAGCTATTGGAACCGTTAAAACTCCATTCCGGAGTCATCTTCACACAATTCAAACTACGATCAACTCCTACGACTTAAACTTCCAACTTAGGGACTCCGTGTCCTATTTCACTCCGAAACTCACCCGAAAGCAAAATCAAATACCCCGGCAAGTCACGTAACCTTAATATAACATAGTGGAAGTATGAATTAGGGAATCGAGGCTAAAATACTCAAAATGATCGGCCGGATTGTTACAGTGGTGTATCCTGCATTTAAGCTAAAATCAATTAGGGAATGGTGTACCCTATGTTGGAAAACATAGCTGGGGATTGGTGTAACCTATACTAGTAAGGAGACTAGAGAGTGGTATACCCTATGTCTAAAATATCAACTAGGGAATGGTGTACCCTATGTTGAAAAATACAGAAAGGAGGTGTACCCTATACTACCATGATTTTGAATTTTTGATTTTCTTCCTTCTTTTTTTTAGAGAATGAGTAAAATGCGGCAAAGAATTTTGAGAAGACTTCCCTTTTTGAGGCTGAGCTGCTTTTAGTCTCTACGTGGTTTCTTTTTTGTTTGCACCTGCTTCTTGCGAGGTTGTCTTTGGATTGCACATGTTTCCAGTTTTTCAACAAAGAACAATTGTTAGTTCGAAACAGTAGTTGGTTTTGTGGCCTTGAATGTTTCAATCACTTGATCTCGGCCCATCTTCTTTTGATGATGATTTCAACTGCAACTGGTTGTTTCCTGAATACCGATTGTATTTCTAGCCCCGAAGAGCCTTTGGCTTTTCAAACTTTTGCCATGACGGCTAGTCGCGTAGCGGAACTTAACCTTTCCAACTTTATTTTGTCTTTGTGGGCATTTTAACTTTTGACTTATTTCATCAAAGTTCCAATTTCAGAGCACTGGGGAACCTTTGGATTTTCAAACTTTGCAAGACGGTTAGTTGCGTGGGACTTAACCTTTTTAACTTTGTTTTGCCCATGTACGCACTTTAATTTGATTCCTTCTTCCTAGAGTTTTCGATTTCGAAACATCGGCCAATCATGGTCAGTTGGGGTCGACTTGATGCCCTTGCCGAGGATGGGTGCCTTTTGAATATATCAGCTATGTCGAACGAGAATCCTGTAAATCATCCTTGTCATCTCTTCTTTTCCTTAATTTTTGGAGCAAGGTTAGGCCGAAAGGGATTCAAAGAAAAAAAAACAAGCAATGGAATAAAGAATGAGTTTAAACAAGAGGCGTCTCTTTTGGGGAAAGGAAAGAATGACTTATCTAAGAGTACATGTAGACTTCAATGAACATAACATGTCTTTTGGACTGGATGCCTGATCTGTGTAAATCATCCGACTCTTAGAAACTCATCACAACTTTTGCCTTGAAACCAAGAAACCTTGCCCAGGACTATGTTGATGCCATGGCTGTGAGGATCCTCTTTTCAATCAGTAGTGCCCTTTGCGGGTTTTCACCAACTGACCTCCCTCATTTCTCCTCACCATCGCCTTATAATGCCCTTTGCGAGTTTTCACTAATAAGACTCTCTCATTTTCTTTATCTCATTTGGGTTCATTAGGTCCAAGTAACTGTATCCTCCAATTTTTGAACATTCTCGCCGATTGATTTGAAGGACTGGAAAAGAATTTGGGTAAAAAGAATTTGGATTGAATTACAACTTTGGAACATTTTAAGCAAAATCATCGCCGATCCATTGTAACATTTGCCCTAGTTTTCACTTTTGGGGAAATGTGAATTTTTTGTTTCGGTATGACTGAACCTCAGAGTGAGGCTGCCTGCATATCCTTTCGAAAAAAGGTTGAACGCAGTTCAATGAACATGAACTTGGTTTGATTTTTGTTTTGTTTTTCTTCTTTTTGTTTTCTTTTCTCTATCTTTTTATTTTTCTTTTCCTTTTTTTCTCTTTTTTTTTTCTCTTTTCTCTGTTTTTTTATTTGCTTTTTTTCTTCTTCTTTTTTTCTCTCTGTTTTTTTTTCTTTTTTTTTTCTCTTTTGTTTTTAGTAACTCCTTCAGGTTCCAAAGACGGTAATCAAAGAAAACTAATCAGCTCAAAGGGTTGGCAAAAGGGTTAATTGTGTTCGGGTAGCGAGAATGAAAGCCTTCGTCATCCCAATTAGAGAATATTAATATTGCATAGGGGGTCAAACATAGTACCGTTTGATTGCATCTGCATTAAAAGTTATTTCAGGGACATTTTCCTTTTGACGTCTCCCACATACAATGCTTCCTTTGGCAACACACTTGTTATAATGTACCGACCTTTCCATTGGAGCAAATTTTCCCTTAGCTTCTTCATGATGCGGGAGAATGCGTCTCAGAACGTGTTCCCCCACTTCTAAATTTCCTGGGCTGCACTTTCTTGTTGTAGGCACGGGCCATTCTTTGTTGGTACAACTGTCCGTGGCAGACTGTGACCAATCATTTTTTATCAATCAAAGTTAATTGTTTCAATCGGGTCTTGACCCAATCTTCATCCTCGATCTCGACTTCAACAATGATCTGAAAAGAGGAAATTTTAACTTCTGCTGGTTTAATTTGGACTTGGCTTTGGCTTATTCGCATACTGTTCTGATTCTCTGTTTTATTTTTTCTTAACCTTATCTTCATTGCATTCTTCTTCCCAATTCATTATTTTGAAGTCTGACAGCGTTTTAGGATCTGGGCATGAAGTCCGCAAGTATGTCATGTTATTAAAATATGCATTAGCAGAACTAAAAATAGAATAAGAGAAGTGCAAGATTAAGAAAAGAGACATGGACGATGAAATATTGATTTTATTTATTTGGATTTTATTTTATTTATTTATTTTTTTTAAAATATAGAAGGGTTTACATTAGAAAGTAAGACAATAAAAGTAAAACATCCGAATTACACCTTGAAATAATCCGGACACAGAAAGGACAGCAAGACCGACTACCGAGATTCCCGTCTGACAGGGAACTTTTCATGGTTTGGCGACCATTTTAGGTTTCTCTTCTATCGCGGCAATGGGTACTATGGATTTCAGTGTCGGATCAAATTCCCCATCATCAGAGATCATTCCAACAATCGACCCAATGTTGTGAGTAGGCAACAGATTGTCCGTCACATTAGGGGCCTCTTCTTCCCTAAGAATTATTGACTTGACCTCAATAAGGTCCTCCAGTACTCTTTTGAGATTCCAAATAGTCTTCAGTATCGTGTCCCACTGCTCCAGAGTGGTATTCACATCTAGCATCAGCTCGATGCAAGGGGGACTCGGGGTTTGGTCGGTTCGGGGCCACTGGCCGCAGCAGACCTAGCTTGATTAGCTTTTGGAACAAACTTGAATATGATTCACCAATAGGGGTGAACTCATTCCTTTTGCAAGGCTCTCTTGGGCGAGGATTGCATTGGGGAACATTTTGTTGGGGATTATATGAAGCTCAGTAGGGAAGGACATTTCTGGGAGGTGGAGTTCCACTTTGTGTGCAAGACTAAGGCCGCGAGTCAGGTTGTGCATTCATCACCGCATAGTGAGGCGGTGCCACGACATATGCAGCATCATGGTACCAACAAAACGAACCACCTAAAATAGAACTTAGGCTTTGGACAGACACAACAAAAGTGCTAGTTCAAATCATTTAATAGATAGGAAATCACACATTAGGATGCAATGCACCTAGCACGTAAACATTTCTATCATGTGTTTGAACGGTTGTGTGTTTCATCCCGGTTTTTAAATGTCCCTTTCCACTCTGCAACTCTTTTCTTCCATTTCTGGCTCTCTTTTGGTTTTACCGCTCTCTTTCTCTTGAGTTTTTTCCTCATATTTTGTCACTCTTTATTTTCTTTTTTATTCTTTGTTTGTTTTTCACTCAATTTTTTCTATTTTGTTTTTTGTTTATGGCTATGATTGCATTCGATGGGGATTACCTACATATCATGTCGCCGCATGAATCAGATCATTACGTAGTTCAAGGATACCAGAAACAAAGTAGATGAGCTAAATTTTTGTCTAATTTATTCATCATTTTTTTTGAAAATCGTACCACAAAAAGCTTCTAACAAGGAAAATATTTTGGACTTTGAATTTTCTTTTAAAAAAAAATTGTTTGGTTTATTTTATTAATTTTTCCAAATTTTTGGGAATTTCGAAAGAACAACTTCAAAAAAAAAAGAAGAAAGAAAAAGTATTTTTTGAATTTCGATTTGGTTTTGGAAATTTTTGAACGAAAGACTTCTAAAGAAGAAAGAAAATACTTTTTCGAATTTTGATGTGTTTGTTTTTTTTCTGGGGGGGGGGGGATTTTCTTTTAACAGAAAGATTTCTAAAGCATAACAAAAACAATTTGGATTTCTGAGTTTTCCTTTTTTATTTCAGAAAGAAAACTTCTGAGGAAGACCGAAGAATTTATTTTTTAATAAAAGACTTCGGAAAGAAGGAAAATATTTTTTTGGGTTTAATTTTTTTTTTATTTTTGGATTTTCTAAGGAAAGACTTCTAAAGAAGGAATTAAGGAAAAGGAAAATATTTTTAGATTTTTGAAAATTGGGCCTGGACCCGATGATGGTTGCCTACGTATCTCACATCCGATGAGAATCAAACCTACTTAGTGCGGTCAGTTTTGTCAAAATAGGGGAAAATGACATTTTTGCAATTTTTGGCCAATCTTGTAATGACCTTTCTTTTCTTTTTCAAAAATTCCACAGAGTTTTTGAATTTTTCAAATAGCTGGATTTTTGAAAATCAGATGAATTTTCTCACTCTTACCTCTCACTCTTGCTTTTCTTTTTTTTCAATTTTCTGTTCCTATTCTAGAAACCGGTCAATATGTAAACCAAATCAAACAAAATGCACAAGTATCACGTAAGATGCATCAGGATGGTTTTGTAATTTTGGGTACACCTGTCCTAGATGGACCCAACCCCTGTGTTGAGTCCCCAAAGTAAAATGCATGTGATGCAAACAAACGTTCCTACTAGGGATCCGGCTTGAGGCTTTGTTATTCTAGGTTTAAATCCTGGGGGAGTGTTTTAGACCTGGCTTACCCAAGTGGACAGCTCGAGCCGAGGTGGGAGCAACGTATCGGGAGCACAAAAGTCTACCCGGTCTAGTTACTGACCCAGCCTCGTTCTAATTGTTATGACCTCTAACAGAAAAGTGGGTTACGCGCATGTGTGCACCATAAATTCAGAAGACTCAGAAGGGAGGCGTATGACAGTTTATACAGTTAAGATAATATTAAAGCGGTAAACAAGTGGCAAATAGCACATTTGGCCCACAAACAAAATAATATCATGCAATCAATAAAGCCAAGTATAGATCACATTACAAGCTCAAATTCTGAATCCTGAACCAAAAGTTCTGGATTCTTATCCCCAGTAGAGTCGCCACAACTATCACACCTCCTTTTTACAGGGAAATGAGTTTTTTTAATTAAAGTGATATTATTGAAATAAGATTATTTTAATTAAATAGAGTCTCCACTTAGAATAATTATTTACGATATCCCAAGTCATCATTTATTTTGAAATCCCAAATCAAAGAAATTTTGACTCTGTTTAACTATGCGAAACACATAAGACCAGGTAAGAAATTCTGTTAACCGGGGAGAAGGTGTTAGGCACCCCCAAATTCCGTGATTTTTAGCGCGGTCACTTTACAATTATAACTTCGCTTGATTATTTGTTAATTACGTATTTTCAAATCTATGTGCATTTTACCTTTTACCACTTTTAATTACTTGATTATGGCGTTATGAATTATCTTGAAACGAACAACGTGTGTGTGAATCCGCTTTTATTTAGTGTGCCAAAACTCATGTCATGTGTACTTGTACATAATTAATGACACTTTACTATTTGTTAAGACTGTTTGGCCAAGGTCCCGCGGACGCGTACCTTGATTTATTTTGGGATCATAATTATGTCACGCAGATGTGTACATAATCACGATAGCAGATTAAAATCGTGCTTAAGCAACTACGATATTTGTAAAGTAATAATTTTTCCTAAGGCTTGTTCGAGTCTTTGAGATCATTGTAATAACAGTCCAAAATTCTGTCTTGACAGTGGGAAAAGATGTATATTTTAACTTAAGGAAAACTGAAAGCATTGGTTGATCGAACCAATTTGACAATTATTACGCATATCCATACAGAGGGAGAATCGCCAATTCAGTTATTCTTGACAAATGGGTTTGGCACAAGGCTTATCAATTCCTTCTAAATATAAACATATCTTGATTACAAGTTGAAACAATTAGGAGGCATGTGACTTAAGTTGGTTAATTTATTCAAGGACTTTAATAAAATAGTTGTGTGGTAACTCAAAATGTTTCAATCATTTAATCGATGGTTGACGATAATTTGAACCCATTGAATAATGTTGCAAGTGGGTTGACCAGGGATTGGGCCTGCTGGTGTAGTCCAGTCAGGCCCATTTGGACTCATTAAAATCAAGTCCAAATATGTGGTCTTTGAAAGTTTGAACTTCTGCAGATTACTAATTCCATTCCAAAGCTCAAAAAAGACTAACACACAACACGATAATGTGGGGACAATTACATGCTTTTCAGAATTGAATACATGATCATTCAACTTTTAAATCGGCTATAAACTATCTCAATTGATAATACACAATCAATTAATTTTACATCGTAATACTAAATTGCAACTCATATTTTGCTTACAACAATATCCATTTCTATGTACTAAACTTTCATTTCTGAAATTAAAACTTCATTTCAGCATATAAAATCCAAACACCAGCTTGTAATTCCTCATGCTTTGAAAACCTACAATCTCTCATGTTCAGTACATCAGTAACAACAGATTTAATACAAATCCTCATGAGCTCAATAATTACACGACTAATAACATCATGAGGTTTAAATGTTGACTACTAGCATGCTTTAGTAGGACAACTGATTATCAATAGAAACTAAGTTAGTTTGAGAGTGATTTCAATCTAAATTTTAGCTAATGATGAAACAAACAAAAAGCTGATACTAATAGAGGAACACATGTAAGCATATATAGCAAACAAATACAAGGAATCTAGGAAAATAGGTATAGTCATGGAATCAGCAAACTAAAGCTTCATTTACGCATTCAAGGAGAGTTACAGATGTGGTTTCAACGTACCTAACTGTTTACCCTTGATTACGAGTAACAATTAAATTTATATGTGGTTTTAAGGATACGCGACCTGATTTAATACAGTTAAAGAATAAACAGAAATAGAGACTAAATTAGTGAACAAGGAAAAATGCAAACCGTCAAGATTGAGTAATCTTCCTATGTTAGAAGCCCTCTGAAATACAAAATGAAGTAGATGAACGAGAAAAGTAGACTATAGCTTTTGTATATTGATTGTATGTCGTGTACCTTATACAAATGGGGCTATCTGTTTATATAGGAAAGGTCAAGAACTCTATACAAGGTAAAAATCTCATTTACAAGGTAAGATATTCCTAGAATTAATGGATTCAACGTCTTTATTGATTTGAGTCGCGATTCTCGCCGAGATGCTTGTATATCGCAAGATTTTCGGTCCTTCAGTTGCGCAAATATGATAACTTTACCATAGGATATTTTATCCCGATCGGCCTCAACAATCTCGCCTCGAGCGCTTTGGCTTCGAGCTTCGTTCAGACGACATCTGGTCTCGGGCTTCTCGGTTGGTGACTCCAGTCGACGTTGGTCGTCGAATCCCAAAACCGGTATTTCCTATGCAAACGATCGGGTTCGACCCCATACAGATAGTCCCCTTGATTTTTGGAGAGTAATGACAAGAAACGACATGAGCCGCCGTTTTCAAGGTTAGGTTAAGTGGATACATACTTATAGTGAGCGACGCGGAATTCGAAATGTCAAATCAGAAAATGTCTTGTTGATGAATGACGGCAGCATGATGACGAGCGTGGCCAGTATCAAAAAGGTCTTTTCATGTACCAACTAGCGACAAACTCTGCAGTTCCTGCAAACACCAATTAATGCTTTCTCATTTTGGGTTTCGAACCGCCGCTTTTGAAAAGTATAAATAGCTCTCTCATTTTTCAATTTTCAAGTTTGCATCGTTTGAATACCATATTGCCCAAGTTCTCTAAACTCTGTTCTTCAAGTAATTTCTCTTTCTACACTTGCATCTACTCGCTTTCCGTCTCTGCAACTTCAATGGAGAAGACATCTAAGTCTGTTCCTCAGAAGCAACAACCTTCCTCCTCTCAACCCATTGAAGAGGCCGAGCTTGTCGTTGCTGAGGAAACTTTGACAGAGCCTCCTCTAAAAGCTTTCGTACCGGTCGGATGCTCAATCGGATCCGACTTTAAGGTGGAGAAGGCTTCCTCAGTACCGGGCCGGGGTGAACCGGTCGTTAGGTATATTAGTTCAATCACGAGCAAAACCATTGATAGGGTGAAAATAGAATGTAAATGGGTTGGTAAAGATGTGGTAGTCCCCTCTCCGGACGAGGCGATTACCACCCACGTGGAGGGCTATTTGAGTGTTTACACTTACCCCTTCACGTTGGGACCTTTGAACCCCATTATTGTCGCCTTTTGCAAAAGGTACAATGTTACGCTGGGTCAGATTCACCCTTCCGTTTGGCGAATAATTCACCTTTTCCGTTTTTTTGTGAGTAAGGTCGACGGGCATCCTTTCACCATCGATCATCTACTGCGATTATACAGCCCCCGAGTCTTCCGAGGGGGACTAAAAAAACTCACTCGCCAGGCAAGCAAAGCCCCGTTTTCGAGCATTGACGAGGACAAGGACCGGGGCTGGATGAGCCGATTTGTTCGAATAAGGACGTTGGACCTAATCTCTGCAGAAGATATGCCGTTCCCTAAAAAGTGGAACATGAACCGTAAGAATCATTTTCCTGTCCTAATTCATCTGTTGTTTTTTCCTTTGTAATCTCACTAATATATTTTGTAAGATATAGCCGTTTCTCAAATGCCGGCTGCGATTCAGCATTTGGAAGAGTGGGTCCGGAAGGTGGTAGCTTAAAGGACCTACTCAGAGTGCGCCTGGCGTGAGATATCAAAGGCCTATGGGAGGCCAAAAATCATGGTGAGACCGATAACGCTTATATTTCATGCTTTGTATGATCAGTGCACCTTCTAATTCATTTCCTCCTTCCTTTGCAGGTCTATCGAAGGACGCTGAGTTGAGGCCGACGTCCCCCGATAGAGAGGTTCCCTGCCCTCCCCCTATCTCGGAGCAGGAGGGAGAGAAAAAGAGAAAAGAAGCCCCCGGTTCCTCTAAGCTCGAGAAAAAAAAGAATTAAGAAGAAGAGCATAGCTCCTAAGCCCAGAATTGCCGACTTGGCTATCCGATTGAGTGATGATTCCGAGGAAGATAAGGGCCTCGGTATTTCATGCAACGAGCCATCTCGGGCAGTCCCCAAGTCGAGGACCGATGAAGCTCGTATTCATCGAGTAGAGGGCCCCGATGCAGGGGCAAGGACCGGGGTTTCCGCCGATGCAGGGGAGGCAGTACAGGGAACCTCGGGTCCTCCAGAAGCAATGGACTCTCCTTCTTTCTCGGAGGCAACCTTCAATGAAGCTCGGGCTGCAAGGGCGCATTCGCCGAGTAAAGACCACGTACCAGCAGGGCCCTTTGAAGACTTTTTTGACGGTGTGCCATTGGCTGACACCTTTGGGCTCGAAGTGCCGAGGAAGAGTCCCTCCGCCGAGACGAGCAGGGTATCTTTCGATCCCAAGTTGGTCGATAAATTTCATGCTCCGAGTTCCAATCCTGACCGAAAGAGGATAATAAAGTTCGTCATTCCTGAAGACGCTAGGGCTCTTGCCGCACCTGTGGGTATGGCTAGCTATCTTCGGTGTCTGGTGACCGAGGAAGATCAGGCTGCAATAATGAGGTGGACGAGGCCTGCTTGTTCAATGAGGCTCAACAGGCAGCAAATAAGGTAAAACTTCATACAGGCTTTGATTGGTGATTGTTATTTTACTTTTCAATATGTAATGACCGTTTATTTTCTTTCATATTCGTAGTCTTCGGTGCTTCATCATGAGGCTTTTCTTCGGCTAAGGGAAGAAAAGGCACGTCGTCAGCGACTCGAGGGGGAGATGTCGACCCTTTGGGTTGAGCTAGACTTCATGCGCAGGGAGAATGCCAATACACTCGACCACATGGAGCAGCAACTTGACCGAATAAATCAATTCCGATCCGCATTGAGCGAGGCCAAGGCAGAAACCAGCGAATGGAGGACCAAGGCTAATCTGCTGACTTCGGAAAAGGAGACCCTCCAAGCTCGTGTAGTTTCTTTGGAAGAACAAGTCTCGGAGGCGCAAGAGAAAATCGGGACTCTGACTAAGAGCACCGATACACTTCAGTCCCAAGTCGAGGCGCTCATCTCGGATCGTGATGTTCTGGTCAACGAGCTGCAATCGGCAAAATTCGAGATTGCTACGTCCAAAGCTGATGCCGATGATCTAATAGCTCAATACAGGGCCGATGCTGAGGCTGCCCAAGAGCAATCAAATATTCTGGTTAAGTATGCCAAGTGCCAAACCTGCCTTTCCATTCTCGAGGAGTTACAAGCTCGAGGCTTCGATCTATCCACCGAGGTCGATGATGCAGCAAATATTGAAGCCGATGCTAGAAAGCGGGCCTTCCCTGAAGAAGAAGAAGATTCCGAGAATTCTGATTGATGCCGTCTGTTGTATAATATGTCTTTCTAGGATTCTCACCTTTTGTAACAAACTTTGTTTCATATATATAAAAGATTTTCTTTTATCCCCCTTTCTTGTTTGATCTATTCTGATAATCCAATTTGCAGACTTTTCTGCCCTTCAGGCTTAGTTAAGACTTAGCTTATTTCTCAGTAGATTTTCCGCTTTCACGGCCGATTTGATAAGGCCTAAACCTCGAAAGAGGGTCGAGGTTTGCCTTAATAGGTCTTATTCCTTTTCGAATTTTATTAATTCGATGTGGCCTTGGCCCATTAAGAAATAGGAGTTCTGTCTTAACAAATTTCAATTTCCCTCGAGTTTAACTCGAGTCGGCCTCAGCCTTTTACAAATTCGGATTTGCCTTAATAGGTCTTACTTTCCTTCGAGTTTCATTAACTCAATAAGGCCTTGGGCTTTTAAGGAATTGGGGTTTGCCTTAACCTGTCTTTCCCTTCTTTGAGTTTTACTTGGTTCGGCCTTAGCCTTTTATGAGTTGGGATTTGCCTTAACAGGTCTTACTTCCCTTCGATTTTCGTGTGAAGTTTTGAGCAATGTTAATTTCTGATCATGTAATAAAACTTAAAGGGTCCTTTGGGCTCGGAGATAGGATATTGGTGCTGAAAAGCTTTCATTAGCATTTAGGTGCTTGTACAATTTGCTTAGGGGGTAGATCAATCTATTCGGGCACGGTACTTTCGACCGTTTGACCCTTACATTGATTCCTAACAATCTACGGGAAGTTCCCCTGAATTGAAATGACCAAACAATGAATCGAAGTAGATAAGAGATCTTCTGATAATCATGGTCGATCGAAGTTGTGTACCAAATATTATTATCTTCGATGAGCGAACGATCTAGGTTAGCACGATTACTGGTTGCCTCATTAAAAACCTTGCCGTAAAACCCAATTTGGGACAAAATCGGTCGAAGAAAAAAAGAGTGCAACGCGTGCTTTCAGTCCTAATGTCATGCGCTTCCTAGTTCGAGATTGCCTCGTTCAATACATGTAGATATTAGCAAAACAAACAAACGAAAAAGTGAAATCACATACCTTAACAATAGTATCGCTTTAGGTGACTTATATTCCAATTGTTTGGCAGCTGTTTGCCCTCCATGGTTCCGAGCTTATAAGATCCCTTTCCGGTGACCTTCAAGATGGTATAGGGCCCTTCCCAGTTCGGTCCTAGCTTTCCTTCATTCGGATTTCGAGTATTGAGTGTGATTCTTCTGAGCACCAGGTCTCCGATGTTGAAGTGTCGAAGATGGGCCCTCCGGTTATAATACCTCTCGATCTTTTGTTTTTGGGCCGCCATTCGAACCAGGGCTACTTCCCTTCTTTCGTCTAGTAATTCCAAATTGATGTTCATAGCTTCTCTATTTGATTCTTCGGTTGCGCATCAGAACCTGACTCGGTTCGCCTACTTCGATTAGTATTAAAGCCTCAACTCCGTATACTAGAGAGAAAGGAGTGGCCCCGGTGCTGGTTTTCTCGATTGTGCGGTAAGCCCATAGAACTTCGGGCAGTATTTCTTTCCATTTTCCCTTTGCGTCGGTTAAACTTTTCTTCAAGTTTCGTATTATGGTTTTGTTGGTTGACTCAGCTTGTCCGTTGCCGCTGGGGTGATAGGGCATCGATAAGATCCACTTGATCCTGTTGTCTTCGAAGAACTTTGTCACTTTACTGCCGATGAACTGCTTGCCGTTATCGCACACGATCTTCGATGGCATCCCAAATCAACATATGATATGGTCCCAGATAAAGTCGATCACCTCCTTTTCTCTAACTTTTTCGTAAGCTTGCGCTTCAACCCATTTGGAAAAGTAGTCAGTCATAAAATGAATAAGTTGAGCTTTACCTGGCGAATAAGGGAGAGGGCCAACGATGTCCATTCCCCATTTCATGAATGGCCATGGCGATAAGACCGAATGTAGTGTCTCTCCGGGTTGATGGATCATCGGTACATGCCTTTGGCACTCGTTGCATTTGCGAATGAACTCCTTTGCATCTTTCTCCATATCGATCCAATAATAGCCGGCTCGAATTATTTTTCGAACCAAGGATTCGAAATCGGAGTGATTCCCCTATGAGCCTTCGTGTATTTCTCTCAAAATATACTCGGTGTCTCCTGGTCCAAGGCATATCGCGAGGGGTCCTCCGAATGTCCTTCTGAATAGGGTCCCATCATGGGATAAACAGAACCGGGCTGCCTTTGTGCGTAATGCTCTCGGTTCTTTGGGATCTGAAGGGAGTTTACCTGAGCTGAGATATTCTATATACTTTTTCCTCCAATCCCAGGTCAAGCTTGTCGAATTGATTTCGGCATGGCCTTCCTCCACCACCGACCTTAAGAGTTGTACGACTTTTTTGGACTCAATTTTCTCGTCTTCGACCGACGATCCTAGATTGGCGAGGGCGTCGGCCTCACTGTTTTGTTCTCGAAGTATGTGCCGTAAAGTCCATTCTTCAAACCTGTGCAACGTGACTTGAAGCTTGTCCAAATACCTCTGCATTCGCCCTTCTCTGACTTCGAAAGTCCTGTTTACTTGGTTGACCACGAGGAGGGAATCGCATTTGGCTTCGATTATCTCTCCTCCCAGGCTTTTGGCCAGTTCTAAACCTGCAATCATAGCTTCATACTCCGCTTCATTGTTAGTCAATTTTACAGTCTTAATAGACTGTTGAATAGTGTTTCCGGTTGGGGGTTTTAATACGATACCAAGCCCCGATCCTTTCGAATTTGAGGCACCATTTGTGAACAGGGTCCACACTCCCGAAGGAGTACCCGATTTGGTCATTAATTCCTTTTCCACCTCGGGTATCAATAACGGCGCAAAATCGGCGACGAAATCTGCCAATACCTGAGATTTGATCGAGGTTCGGGGCCGATATTTGATATCGTACCCGCTTATTTCGATGGACCACTTGGCCAATCGGCCGGATAGCTCGGGCTTGTGCATTATATTTCTCAGGCGGTAAGTTGTTACTACACATATTGGATGGCACTGGAAGTAGGTTTTAGCTTCCTAGAGGCACTCAATAAAGCGAGTGCTAATTTTTCTAGATGCGGGTATCTAGTTTCGGCTTCTCCTAAGGTTGTACTAATGTAATAAATAGGAAAATGCGTACCGTGTTCTTCTCGGACCAGGACCCCACTCACCGCTACTTCCGAAACGGCAAGGTAGAGGTATAATTGTTCACCCGTTTTTGGTGTATGCAGCAAAGGTGGGCTAGAGAGATACCTCTTGAGTTCTTCTAACGCACGCTGGCATTCCGGATTCCACGAGAAATCGTTCTTCTTTTTCAACAAGTTGAAAAACCGGTGACTTCTATTGGAAGACCTTGAAATGAACCGGCCTAGAGCAGCTATCCGACCTGTCAACTTTTGTACAATCTTTACACTGTCTACGATTGTAATGTCTTCGATGGCTTTGATCTTTTTGGGGTTAATTTCTATTCCCCGATTTGAAACCATGAAACCGAGGAATTTTCTCGAGCCCACTCCAAATGCGCACTTCTCTGGGTTTAACTTCATGTTGTACCATTTTGGTACATCGAACGTTTCATGCAAATGACTCAATGGTCCTCTGCTCGCAGGGACTTAACTAACATATCATCAATGTAAACTTCCATTGTTTTTCCTAATTGTTTTTCGAACATTTTGTTTACTAGGTGTAGATAAGTACCCCCGCATTCTTTAACCCGAATGGTATCACGTTATAGCAGTATGTACCATACTTAGTGATGAAGGATGTCTTTTCTTGATCATCCTTGTCCATTCGTATCTGGTTATAGCCGGAGTAGGCGTCGAGAAAGCTATAGCCGGAGTAGGCGTCGAGAAAGCTAAGGGTCTCGTGGCCAGCGGTGGCATCGATCATGCGATAGATGTTAGGTAAGGGAAAAGAATCTTTAGGGCATGCCTTGTTTAAATCTGTGTAATCTATGCACATTCTTAACTTATTTCCCTTCTTAGGAACTACAACTACATTTGCTAACCATTCCGGGTATTTAACTTCCCGAGTAGATCCTATATTTAAAAACTTGGTTACCTCATCTTTGCTGAATATTTGCTTGACTTCGGATTGAGGCCTTCTCTTTTGCTTGACTGGCCGAAATTTAGGATCGATGCTCAGTTTGTGAGTCGTGATCTCCGGAGGTATCCCTGTTATGTCAAGATGGGACCAAACGAAAGAGTCTTCGCTAGCTGAAAGAAAATGAATAAGTTTAGTCCTGAGCTCGGAACTTAAGCCCGAGCCCAGGTATACCTTCCGATCCGGTGCATCCTCTCGGAGTGAAATCTGCTCGAGTTCCTCGACCGTCGGCTTAGTTGCATCGGACTCGTCGGGGCCGACGAATGACCGGGGAATCCCGTATTCATCGTCTTTGATAAGTTCCTTTTCACCTTCGTTTGTTGAAGGTGATACCTGTGGTTGCTATTTGGTTCTTTGAGAAGGGGCTATCGTTTTCGGCATTGCTTCTTCTACTGCGAACATTTCATTCACCGCATGTTGTTCACCATAAACAGTTATGATCCCATCAGCCGATGGGAATTTCAACATTTGGTGCAGTGTCGAGCGTACCGCTCTGATATTATGAATCCATGGTCTCCCGAGCAAGGCGTTGTATCTCATATCCCCTAGTTTACACATAATTTTGTTTCCCGAACGGTACCGGCAATGTTTACTGGTAAAGTTATTTCTCCTTTCGTTGTCTCGCAAGCCATGTTGAAACCATTGAGGATCCGAACTTCAGGGTTAAGTCGATCAGTCAACCCGAGCTGTTCGATAATCCATGATCGAATTATGTTGGATGAACAACCGGGATCGACCAACACACGCTTCACCTTGGTTTTTTGTATAAGCACCGATATCACTGAGGCATCGTTATGGGGTTGTACAATTCCTTCCGCATCCTCCTCGCTGAAGTGCAAAGCTCCCCCCATCGCGTAATCCCGAGTACGCTTTTCTCGGGTGATAGATATTTTGGTGCATTTCAATAACGGTACTTGGGGTGTATCTACCCCACCGATTATCATATTGATCGTGTGCTGAGGCTCCTCCTGGTTTACTAGTCTATTCCTGTTCCCGTAATGGTTTTTGGCTCGGTCGCTCAAAAACTCTCGAAGGTGCCCATTTTTGAGCAACCGTGCCACCTCTTCCCTTAACTGTCGACAATCTTCTGTCTTGTGCCCATGTGTACTATGATACTTACATATCAAGCTGGGGTCTCTCTTAGCTAGATCCGATTGCAGCGATCGAGGCCACTTGGTATCCTTAATGCGACCGATGGCCGATACGAAAGCTGAGTCGATGTTGAAGTTATATTCGGACAGTCGTGGTACTTCTCGGTGACCAGCGGCTCTCTCGAAGTTGTTTCTCGCCAATGGTCCTCGGTTCCTTCGATTAAGATCATTCCTCCTTTCTTGTCACGGGGAATCCTGCCTCATTGGAATGGCCTTTCGGTCTCCAGGATATGGTCGATGCCTGTCTCTGTTTGATCTTTGCTCTCGATAAAATCTCTTTGAACCCTATCATGAGTTCTGATGGGGTAAGTGGATCCCGAGGGGGCTCCAAGTTGATCAACCTCGACCCTAATCTTCGATTGGTATCGGTTGTGTATATCTACCTAAGTGGCAGCCAGATATTCAATCAAGCTTTGCTTAAGCTGTTGCGAAGCCGTTGAACTTCAAGCGTTGAGCCCTTGGGTGAACGCCTGTACGGCCCAATCATCAGTGACCGGTGGTAGGTCCATTCGTTCCATCTGAAAGCGAGATACAAATTCCCTGAGCATCTTGTTATCTCTTTGCCTAACTTTAAATAAGTCTGATTTCTGTGTCTCGACTTTGATGGCACTCGCATGAGCTTTCACGAAGGTGTCCGCAAGCATGACAAAAGAATCGATGGAATTCGGGGGCAAGTTGTGGTACCAAGTCATTGCCCCCTTTGACAAGGTCTCTCCGAATTTCTTTAAGAGGACGGATTCAATCTCATCGTCTTCAAGATCATTTCCCCTTATGGCACATGTGTATGCTGTTACATGCTCATTTGGGTCAGATGTCCCATTGTATTTCGGAATCTCCGGCATGCGAAACTTATTCGGTATGGTTTTTGGGGCGGCACTTGATGGAAAGGGTTTCTGTACGAATTTCTTTGAGTCCAAACCTTTTAATACCGGAGGTGCTCCTGGTATTTGGTCCACCCTCAAATTATATGTTTCTACCTTTTTATCATTGGCTTCGATCTTCTTTTCGCCTGACTCGACCCGCCTGGTCAATTCTTCGAGCGTTTTCATGATCCAGGCGTTTGCCCCCGATCCGCCTTCGCTTGGTTCCACTGTTATAGGTTCATTTTCGGGAATAGTTTCCCGAGGAGGGTCGGTCCCTATCCCGTTTGAAACTTGGTTCCGATTTTGCAGTTGAGCAATGGCCGCTTGCTGGGCTTGCAACATGTTGAATATCATCCTGAGGCTAATCCCGTCCTCCTCGTCGTTCTATTTTGCCAAGCGGTACTGTCTTCGAACACTATTCGATGGGCTAGAGGTCCGATCCACATTGATCGCTATTTGGGAGTTAGCGTCGATTGGAACTTCATTTCTGAGTGCCAAGTTGTCGTTTTCGCCCTGGTGGTTAAATTCGCCATCGACGAATTGGGGCACAAATTGAGAATGTGACATGATTGTACTGTAACCTGAAAGAAAAAGGTGTTCTGCAAAGAACAAGTGTAAAATAGTCTGTGTAACAGAAAGTTGTATTAAATGATCACTATTATCCTTAGCCCCACGATGGTCGCCAAACTGTTTACCCTTGATTACGAGTAACAATTAAATTTATATGTGGTTTTAAGGATACGCGACCTGATTTCATATAGTTAAAGAATAAACAGAAATAGAGACTAAATTAGTGAATAAGAAAAAAGCAAACCGTCAAGCTTGAGTAATCTTCCTGTGTTAGAAGACCTCTGAAATAAAATATGAAGTAGATGAACAAGCAAAGTAGACTATAGCTTTTGTATATTGATTGTATGTCGTGTCCCTTATACAAATGGGGCTGTCTATTTATATAGGAAAGGTCAAGAACTCTATACAAGGTAAAAATCTCATTTACAAGGTAAGATATTCCTAGAATTAATTGATTCAACGTCTTTATTGATTTGAGTCGCGATTCCCGCCGAGATGCTTGTATATCGCAAGATTTCTGGTCCTTCAGTTGTGCAAATCTGATAACTTTACCATAGGATGTTTTATCCCGATCGGCCTCGACAATCTCACCTCGAGCGCTTTGGCTTCGAGCTTCGTTCAGACGACATCTGGTGTCGGGCTTCTCGGTTGGTGACTCCAGTTGACGTTGGTCGTCGAATCCCAAAATCGGTATTTCCTATGCAAACGATCGGGTTCGACCCCATACACTAACAACAGAATAATAACAGACTCAGACCAAATAAAGGTCGGAAGAGGAAGATGAAACCTCAGTTACAAAGTGACATCAAACAGTAGAAACAACTTCACTTTCAAGTCAAAACCAACTCAAAACTTGAGAAAGCAGTGAAGAAAGCTCCTTCATTCAGCAGGAAGAGATACACCTTTTAAAACTATTTTCGAATGCCAAATCAACCTAAACTGTATCTGTTTTTGTGAGCTGGAGTTTCAGATCTGATATTTGAATTTGGTTTGAAAGCTATTTTTGAATTTTTCAGAAGGTTTAAGTATGCGTGACTGTGTGCTGTATGAGTGAGGTGAAGATAAGTGAAGGAAGAATGAAGGTGTGAGAAGCGTGAATCAGTGAATGTGTGAGTATGAGTGAGATGAGAGAGAATGAATAGTACTGTTTTTATAACTGATTTTCATATCATCTTTCACTTATTCCCTTTTCTTTATACTCCCTTCTCTTTTATTTATTTACTCATTTTACCCCAAATAACAGACCCCCCTCTTTTCTTTATTGCTGCTTAGTCCTTTCTCTACACTATTCTAGAAGCTTCCTCTGTAACTAACTCAACATATTTTCCAATTCAATCCCTCAAACTAATCCTTATGTTTTAACATTCACCCTTGACTCTATTTCACCCTTTTCTTTTATCTCACCAGCTATTGTTTATTATTCATAAATTATTGCCTTCTTTATTTTAAAAGAATCAAACATTTAACACACATCAATTAACTACACTAAGTTAGTAGTAGGCTAATCAAACACAAGCTAAACACGAATTTATCAAACTAATTAACATGCTAATCAAAACAATAATTCAACTAAAACAGATTTCTACACATTGAGACTTGAATGATTAAACAAAATCAGATGCTATAGTGGAACACAAGGTTGAAAATAGAAAAGAAAGAAGGAATTATACCTACTCGAGTTGAAATGGAATAGCAAAACTGACTCCGGTGAGCTGAAACTAAAATTTGACAAGAAAACAATGATCCCGGCATGCAAGAGGAATTGCTACACAAGCATTGGCCGTTGATTTCTCAAACACGCTAATGCAACGTGTAGCAATGCTAATTGCAAGCTGAATTTTGAAGGAGGTAAAGGTTTGAAAATGATTTTGGTCGGTCAAAGGAATTTTGACAAAGATTCCGCCGCTTCGAAATATCCCACAACTATCCAAAAATGATAGCGTTTATTAGGCAAGGTCGATTGACTCGGGTTTTGATCCCAAATGAGCAAGGATTGGGGAAAAATTAGAAAAGGGGCTGGTTTCTATTTTTGTGAATTCTAAGATCCGTTATTCGGCGAGTTTGATGGGGATTTTGGGGAAGATGATGACTGATTATGAAAGAGGGGAGGATGGGGATTATTTGGTGAGAATTTTAGGTTGTTTGGCAATGGCCCGCCGCTGTAGGCGATTTCTGGTGGGCGGCAGGCGGCGGGCGGCGGGCAGCGGGCGGCGGTGAAACAATGCGGGTAAGAAGAGAGGGTTAGAGACAGTGTTTGGAGGTACGGGGTCCGGTCCGATAGATATATGGGATGGGAAATTTAGTTCTCAGTCGTTAGATCAGGGAAAATGAAAGGCTGAGATTATATTGACCATATTTGACTCAATACGACGTAGTTTAGCATTCATACTACGTTGTTTTGGGTGCCTGGAGGTTAAAGAGACTTGAACCGGGCAAACAGCTGGGACCTGGGCTGGCAAAAACGGGTATTAAGGTGACTGGGCTGCCAATTCTTTTGGCCCAATTCAATAGGGAACATGCGGCCCTTTCTCTTTTCTTTCCTTTTTAACCACTAATCAACTAGCATAATACGTAAAACTTAAATTGCAAAATTAACCTATTCACTACTTTATTTAACAATGAATTAATTAATCTATGATTTATTAAACTAAGACTAATTGATTAATCAAATAACTAATGTATTATTAGTTTTTTGTGATTTTGTACTTAGTAAAGCAATTAACATATATTAAGATCTAATAATATAAAGAGCAAAATATGAATTTTTTTTGTCATTTTTATGATTTAAAATTTTGCTTAAAGATGCATCAAACACAAATAACGCATGAAACAAATCAAAAAAAATATATATAGAAAAGTTCCTAAAATTCTATAAAATAATTAAAGGCTATTTTGAGTTGTTGTAGGAGTAATTTTTATATCGGGCAAAAATTACGTCCTCACAGTAAGTTTGGGTCCAGACTCAGTTTGTGAACGGCCACTTCTAATGGGATACTCGTCACGTCCGAGTGCAACCACGCAAACAATCTGTGTTAGCTTTAAGGAAATTTATAAATTCTAACTTGAGTTCGGAATTGTGTCTTCTCCCCAAGTGAAACTTCTTTTCAAAAATTCATCGAACAGGGGCATTTGCTCGAGTTCTTTCGTGGTTGACTTGGTCGCATCCGTCTCTCCCGGTACCTTAAAATATATCTCCACCTGGTGTGATTTCGAAGACTCCTCGCCCTTATCGTCTTCCTTCAGAAAGGGAGAAGACATCGGTTCCCATAATTACTATTTGGTGGACTCTTTCTCCTTGCTGCTGGGAATTATTACTGCATTCATCTCCCTTGCTGCCGGTTGGTCTCCCCTTATCTGCTTGATTCCTTCTGGGTTTGGGAACTTCAACAACTGGTGATACGTTGAGGGCACGACCATCATCACATGTATCCACGGCCTTCCTAGGATTACATTATAATCCATATCGCCATCTACCACTTCGAATAGAGTGGTTTTGATCAACCATTCAGTGTACATGGGCAGCAAAATCTCTCCTCAGGTTGTCACCCTTGTCAAATTGAATCCAGCTAAGAGTTTTATCATCGAAATGATGCTTCCGATCAATTTTTTTTGCTCCAGCACCCTCCATTGGATAATATTGGTTGAGCTTCCTAGGTCAACCAAAACAAATTTAATTTTGAGATCTAAAACATTAAGAGAGATTGTCAAGGCATCATCGTGTGGCAGGAGAAGTCCTTCAATGACTTCCTCCGTGAAGGTGATATCATCTTTTGCAACTTCGCAGAGTCTCTTGTTTTGAGTCATTGATATCTTTGTTTTCTTGGCCACTGAGAAGGTTACACCATTGATTTCATTCCCTCCGAAAATCATCTTGATAGTCAACCAAAAGGGGTCTTCGGCCGCCTTCGAAGGTTCTGCATTATCCCGGCTTTGGCTGTAGTTCTTCTTGGCTCGATCACTTAAAAATTCCCTAAGATGGCCAGTCTTCAACAATGTCGCCACCTCTGCATGTAGATACCGGCAGTCCCCAGTTCTATCACCATGAGTCCCATGATATTCACACCACAAATTGGGATCTCTCTAGCTAGGATCAGATCAGATTAGCTTCGGGAACCGTGCTTCTTTGATGTTCCTCATTGCCGATGGTAGCTCTACTAAGCTGATGTTAAAGTTACAATCTGACAACCTGGGATATGTGGAGTCCTGCCCCCTGGTACCTCCTTCTCTTGTAACGACCTGCTTTTACGGCCACGGTCGGTTCTCCTATCGGGAGCGAATCTATCTGACCACCAAAACCCTTTGCTGTTCCAACCTTCAGTTCTTTCATATGGAAAAAACGTTCTCTAGAGGACCGCCGATCCGCATCAAAGTCACTTTTAACCTTATCTTGGTTTTTATCGCGATCCTGTCCCTTGGTTGATATCGGGAACCAGAGCTGATCGTCTTCTATCCTTATTTTAGACTCATAGTGGTTATGGACATCGGCCCATGTGGTTTCTTGAAACTCGAGCAGGCTTTTCTTCAACTTTCAGAAGGCATCAGAGCTCCGTAGATTTAGACCCTTTGTGAACGCCTCCGCTGCCCACTTATCCGGTGCCATCGGTACCATCATCCTCTCCTTCTAGAAATGGATCACAAACTCTTGCAGCAGTTCGGACTCGCTCTGTGCAATTCTAAATATGTTTGTCTTTCTGGCTTGAACCTTCCTTGTCCCAGCATTGGCTTTAGTGAACGAATCTGCAAGCATCTCAAAAGAGTCAATTGAATGCTCGGATAAAAGAGAATACCATGTTGGGGCCCCTTTTGTGAGGGTTTTGCCAAACTTCTTCGATAAGACCGACTCGATCTCATGTTGAGCCAAATCGCTCCCTTTCATAGCTGTGCTGCAGGTTTTGATATGTTCCTGCGAATCTGAGGTCCCATCATATTTTGGTATGTCCGGCATCTTGAACCTCTTCGAAATTAACTCTGGCCCTGCGCTCGACTTAAACGACAATTGCGTGTATTTTTTCGAATCTGGGCCTTTCAGACTGGTCGTGCGCCCCGAATCTGATCCATTTGGGCATGATACTCCTTCGCATTTTGATCCATTCGTTTGTTCATCTCCCTCATAAACTCATGAGCTTGCTTTTGAAGGGATCATTTGCGTCATTATTCCTAGATCTGCTACCGGTCCCTCCAGTACCATCAAAACTGACTTCACCCCTTGGGGTGTTATTATCTACTCTCCGAGCTGTTTGATTTGCGGAAACACTAGAGGAATCAGGCCCCTTCCATTTGCATTATTGGAGGCGTTCGACAATGCTTGCTTTAACTTCGTCATCACCCGATCCTACCTTGATAGATGACTCATGATTGCTTTCTGCTGTTCTCTTAAGATTTTCACGACTTGTTCCTCTTCCGCATCATCAGGAGTTGGCTCCCCCATATGCTGAGGGTACTGCTCTTCACGAACCGGGGTTGTTTCGTCCCCCTCATTATGGGTGTCGCTT
This sequence comes from Nicotiana obtusifolia, assembly GCA_002018475.1. Classification (NCBI taxonomy): domain Eukaryota; kingdom Viridiplantae; phylum Streptophyta; class Magnoliopsida; order Solanales; family Solanaceae; genus Nicotiana; species Nicotiana obtusifolia. The sequence goes on from MCJB01016017.1 coordinate 52,746, forward strand.
ATTAAGTCATCATGTTGAGGCAAATCTTTGCGTTCCTCAACATGTTATGTGATGTTGACATCATTAGCTGCCATATTTGATTTATTTCTAAGGAAAAAATCAAACAAGTTAGTAATAATGAATGAAGCAAAGCAATTGCGCAACTGTTTATGCCCCACGGTGGGCGCCAAACTGTTTACCCGTAAAACAATACAGTTGAATTTGTTACGTTGTTAATAGATAAGCGAATTAATTTGATCCAAGGAATGAGAAAGAGTTAAGATAAATATTAAGATTAGCAGTTGAAATTGAAGATGACAAGCCTGACTCTATCACGACCCCAAATTCCCTCTATAGAATGTCGTGACGGCACATAGTCTGTAAGACTAGGTAAGCGTAACAATATGAGGAAACATTAAATAAAACTTAGAATCCCGAAACTCCAACAATTTCACAAATAGAATCTATAAATACAATACGTACAACTCCCCAAAACCTGGTGAAATATAAGTCAAGCTCTAGATACAGTGCTGGACAACCCTATACATCATTGTCTATAAAGGTATAAAGAAATAAGGAAGAACGGGATAGAAGGGGACTCCAAGGCTTACGGACGTGGGCAGGTGTACCTTGAAGTCTCCAATAGCAAGCTCAGCGCACTAGTGCTGGGACTGATAAGATGTATCTGGATCTGCACAAAAAATATGTGCAGAAGCATAGAATGAGTACACCACAGCGGTACCCAGTAAGTGTCAAGCCTAACCTCGGTAGACTAGTGACAAGATCAGGTCAAGGCCATACTGGAGATAATAAGAAACAAGACAGCAAATATAATGATATAATGATAATGACAAAGGAAGTGAAATAATGAATAATTTACGAAAAATTAACAACACGGAATTAAGGCAGTTAATATAACACGAAAGGAAAATAAGGATTTTACATGTTAAGGAAACAACAACCAAACAAATACAACAAATAGAGAAGATCAACAGGGGGACCTACCGAGGTATTGCCTCGTATTCCCAAATTATAAAAGTAACTCACAGTCTTTCCTTATATCACTGTGGGAGCCTTTACATTTAGTTTTAAAAATTATTTTTTTCTCGAAATAGCACCCCGCGTTTTATCCTACCTTATCACACTGCATGGCTTCTAGTAGTTCCCCTACAAGCCATGGGTTTCAAGCCACCTTATCTCACCGCATGCATTTCAATTCCCAGACCTTATACCACCGCGGGCATATCAATAGTAACAACGACAGGGTAGAACCTCATGCAAATAGTAACAACAACACGAGAGAAGCCTCGTGCAAACAACCAAACAATCCTCTCAACAATAACACAAATGCCAGAACATAACAACTCAATAAAATGATATTTCACAACTTACACTTTGCCTCAATAGAAACCACGGCTTTTGCAACTTAACACCAAACCCAATAGCAAGATATTTCAAGGATAACGTTTCAAGTAGAGAATTTTAATATGAATACAGAATTAAGAAATCAAGTAATTCAACTAAATATGTAGTGCAAGTTGAAAATAGAGATAAGACAAATAGACATGTGAAATTAGACTAAACATGGTGACTATAAAATGCTAAAGTAACTCAAGTAAAGCATGAAAAGAAAACGACGTAGCTAAAATCGGAATCTCAACTTATAACCCGTGTACGCACTCGTCACCTCGTGTACATGGCCTCCACATATTACAATTATAACAACAATACCAAATCCTAAGGGAATCTCCCCCACATAAGATTAACAAGTCACTTACCTCAAACCACGCTAAATAAATCAACTAGAAGACTTTTCCCTCGATTTATCAACTCCGAACGGCTCGAATCTAGCCAAAACAATTCATATTATAAATATAACTATATGAAACTAATTTAAATAATTAAATTATGATCTTAGCAAAGAATTGAAAAATCGCCCCAAAAAGTCAACCCAGGCCCGCGCCTTGGTACCCGACCAAAATTACAAACCCATTCGAGATCGTACCCAACCATAAAAAAATTATTCAAATCCAATCTCATTTTGCCTTTCAAAACCCAATAACTTAGTCTAAGAACTTCTACACTTTTTCCCAATTTTTCCCACTCAAATCCTTAATTACATGCTAATAATAATGATAGATTAGTATACTCGAGTCAAGAACTCTTACCCCAACAATTTCTTTGAAAATCATCGAAATTTTGCCTCAAATCGAGCTCTCAAAGTCTCAAAATGAATTATGAAATCAAACCCTCGAATTTCTCTTTTCTGCCCAGCGACTTCCGCTTCTACGGCCTATGGGTCGCTTCAGCGACGCTGTACCTGCGGAAAAACTATCGCAGGTGCGGAAAACACTTAAGTCTTAAAATTCCGCTTTTGTGGACCATTGCTCGCACCTGCGAGCCCACTCCTATGAAGTATTCTCCGCTTCTGCGAAGGAAGACCAGCCGCCCCTCTTCCGCATCTACAACCACATCTCCACACCTGCGGACTTGCAGATGCGGTCCACACCTCGCACCTGCGAACCCAGCTAGGCAAGGCCATTATCGCACCTATGCTCCCTAGCTCGCTTTTGCAAGCCCGCACCTACAATCAATCCCTCCGCAGGTGCAATGACACCATAACAACCCAGCTTCAGCAGAACATTAACTACAAAAATGATCCAATTTGAAGCTGATTCACACACGAGGTCCCCGGGACCCCGTCCAAATATACCAACTAGTCCCAAAACACATAACGGACCTACTCGAGGCCAAAAATACATCAAACAACACGAATTCTACGAATCGCAACATAAATTCAAGCCTAAGCTATTATGAACTTCCAAATTCCGAAACCGATGCCGATTCATACCAAAACAACTCCGATTGAAACCAAATCTTGCACCCAAGTCACAAATGACATTTTGGACCTATTTCAACTTCCAATCCGACTCTGATATGAATAAAGTCTACTCCGGTCATACTTTGACAAATTCCTCCAATTTCCAACTTCGCTAAATCACTCCGAAACGACCTACGGACTTCCAAATCAACATCCGGACATGCTCCTAAGATCAAAATCACCATATAGAGCTATTGGAACCATCAAAACTCCATTCTGGAGTAGTCTTCACCCAAGTCAAACTACAGTCATCCAACTACTTAACCTTCTAAATTAGGGACTATGTGTCGCATTTCACTCCGAAACTCATCCAAAACCAAAACCAAACACTCCAGCAAGTCACGTAACCACAATATAATATAGAGGAGGTAATAAATAGGAAATTGGGGCTAATTCACTCAAAACGACCGGCTGAATCGTTACATCCTCTCCCTCTTAAATGACGTTCGTCCACGAACGAGTATAGAGACATACCTGAAGCTAAAAAGATTAGGATAACGGCTACGCATATCATGCTCGGTCTCCCAAGTGGCCTCCTCGACTGGCTGAACCTTCACTGAGGCAATGTTCTTCGACCTCAACTTTCGAACCTGCCTGTCCAAAATCGTCATGATACTTTTGGAGCATAGAAACATGGAATATTGGATGAACTGCAGCTAGACTTGGTGGTAGTGCAAGTCTGTAAGCCACCTCTCCAACCCTCCAAGAATCTCAAAAGGTCCGATATACCTAGGGCTCAGCTTGCCCTTCTTTCCGACCCTCATAACACCTTTCATGGGCGAAACTCGGAGCAAGACCCGCTCCCCAACCATGAATGCAACGTCGCGAACCTTCCAATACGCATAACTCTTATGTCTGGATTGGGCTGTACAAAGTCGATCCTGAATCAATTTAACCTTTTCCAAAGCATCCTGAACCAAGTCTGTACCCAATAGCCTAGCCTCACCCGGCACAAACCAACCCACTGGAGATTGGCACCGCCTACCATACAAAGCCTCATACGGGGCCATCTGAATGCTCGACTAGTAACTGTTATTGTAGGCAAATTCTACGAGCAGCAAGAACTGATCCCAAGAACCCCCAAGCTCCATCAAACACGCATAAAGCATATCCTCTGATACCTGAATAGTGCGCTCGGACTACCCGTCCGTCTGAGGGTGAAATGTTATGCGCAACTCAACCCAAGCACCTAACTCATGTTGTATGGCTCTCCAGAACTGCAATATAAACTGTGTACCCCTGTCAGAGATGATAGACATTGATACGCCATGAAACCTGACAATCTCATGAATATAAACCCGAGCCAGCTGCTCTGAAGAATAAGTAGTCACCACTGGAATGAAATGAGATGACTTGGTCAATCTATCCACAATCACCCAAACTGCGTTGAACTTCCTCTGAGTCCGTGGGAGCCCAACAACAAAATCTATAGTAATCTGCTCCCATTTCCTCTCTGGAATCTATAGCTTCTGAAGCAATCCACCAGGCCGCTACTCAAAATTCACATGCTGACAGTTTAGGCCCGAGCTACATATTCCACTATGTCCTTCTTCATTCACCTCCACTAATAGTGCTGCCTCAAGTCCTGATAAATCTTCACGGCACCTGGATGAATAGAGTACCACGAACTGTGAGCCTCCTAGAGAATCAATTCACGCAAGCCATCTAAATTGGGCACACATAGCCTGCCCTGCATCCGTAATATACCGTCATTCCCAATTGTGACCTCCTTGGCATCACCGTGCTGAACTGTGTCTTTGAGGAAAAGCAGATGGGGGTCGTTATACTAATGCTCTCTGATGTGATAAAAAAGAGAAGACCAAGAAACCACACAAGTCAAAACTCGTCTCGGCTCAAAAACTTCCAATCTAACAAACAGGTTGGCCAAGGCCTGTACATCCAAGGCTAATGGCCTCTCTATTACCGGTAAATATGCTAAACTGCCCAAGCTCTCCACCTTACGACTCAGGCATCGGCCACCACATTGGCTTTCTCGGGATGATATAAAATGGTGATATCATAGCCCTTAAGAAACTCTAACTACCTCCGCTGCCGCAAGTTAAGATCCGTCTGTTTGAACAGATATTGTAGACTCCGGTGGTCGGTATAGACCTCACAAGGGAAACCGTACAAATAGTGCTGCCAGATCTTCAAGGCATGAAAAATAGCTGCTAACTCGAGGTCGTGGACAGGATAGTTCCTCTCATGCACCTTCAGCTGTCTAGACGCGTAGGCAATCACCCTACCGTCCTGCATCTACACCACGCCGAGACCAATATGCGACACATCACAGTACACAGTATAAGACCCCGAACCCGAAGGCAACACTAACACTGGGGTTAGTCAAAGCTGTCTTGAGCTTTTGAAAGCTCTCCTCATACTCCTCCGTCCACCTGAATGGAGCACCCTTCTGGGTCAATCTAGTCGTAGATGCTGCAATAGATGAGAAACCCTTTACAAATCGACGGTAATACCCTACCAAACCAAGAAAATTTCGGATCTCCATAGCTGAAGACGGTCTGGGCCAACTCTCCACTGCTTCAATCTTCTTCGGATCCACCTTAATCCCCTCACTCGACACTACATGACCCAAAAATGCCACCGAATCAAGCATAATTCACACTTTGAAAATTTTACATATAACTTCTTTTATCTCAAGGTCTGGAGCACGGTCCTCAAGTGCTGCTCATGATTCTCCTGGCTCCGGGAGTACACCAGAACATCGTCAATAAACACAATGGCGAATGAGTCAAGATACGATTGAAATACACAGCTCATCAAGTGCATGAATGCTGCTGGCGGGATGTCAGCCCAAATGACATCACAAGGAACTCGTAATGACTATACCGGGTCTTAAAGACAGTCTTCGGGATATTTGACTCCTGAATCTTCAGCTGATGATAGCCTTAACTCAATCTCAGAGAATACTTTGGCACCCTATAGCTGATCAAATAGGTAATCAATACGTGGCAATGGATACCTGTTCTTACTGCAACCTTGTTCAACTGGCGATAATCAATGCAGATACGCACAGAACCATCCTTCTTCTTTACAAATAAGACTAGAGAACCCCACAACGACACACTAGGCCGAATGAAGCCCTTATCAAGAAACTCTTGCAACTGCTCCTTTAACTCTTTCAACTCTGCTAGGCCGTATGATAGGGTGGAATAGAAATGGGCTGAGAGCCCGGTAACAAATAAATGCCAAAATCGACATCCTAGTCAGGCAGCATGCGCGAAAGATCCGCCGGAAATATATCTGGAAAATCGCTCACTACCGGAATTGACCCCATGGCAGGAGTATCAACACTAACATCCCTCACAAAAGTTAGATAAGCATTACACCCCTTTTCAACCATACGTTGAGCTTTTAGAAATGAGATAACCCAGCTAGGAACATAATCTAAAGCACCTCTCCACTCTATCCGTGGTAATCCTGGCATAGCCAGCGTCACGGGCTTGGCATGACAATGGAGAGTAGTATGATAGGGAAACAACCAGTCCACGCCCAAAATAATATCAAAATATACCATACTGAGCAACAATAGATCGGCTCTGGTCTTAAAACCACCAAGAACAACTAAACACGACTACATACTATTAACAACAATAGAATCTCCGAAAGGTGTGGACACATAGACAGGAGAACTCAAAGAATCACGGGATACACCCAAATACAGAGCAACATAAGATAACACATAGGAATAAGTGGTGCATGGATCAAATAAGACTGATGCATCTCTATGACAGACCGGAACAATACCTGTGATGACTGAATCGGATGCAACTGCCTTTGTACTTACAGGAAGAGCATAATATCTGGCCTGGCCTCCCCCTCTAGGATGACCTCTACCTAGTCGACCTCTACCTCTAGCTGGCTATTCAGGTGAAGTGGAACTGGTGCGGCGACAATGGATTAAGAATCCTGAGGACCCGGTTGAATACGCAGAGCCTGAGTAATCGGTGGAGGTGCACCCCTCCTGAGTCTGGGGCAATCCCTCACCATATGACGAGTGTCACCACATTCAAAGCAAGCTCTCGGAGGACATGGCTGCTATGGCTGGCTCGGGCTTGATCGGCTGGACTGACCGCTGAAAGCACCCCGTGCAGGAGGTGTAACAGACAATGGTGGTGCATAATAGGGAGCCTGGGGCCTAGGAGTGGCTGAAATACCGCTGGAGGTTGGAAGTGCTGAATGAATAGGGCGACTCACATATCCCCTGCCATGACGAGTTGTACCTGGGGCACGGGTACCTCCATATGTACTAGAATCTCGAGGCCTCTTGGCCTCCCTCTCCTCTCTCTCCCGGGTCAACATACCCTCTAATCTCCCAGTGATCCCCACTACCTGCTGGTATGCGATGTCTATCTCCAACTCTCGGGCCATGCTAAATCTGATACCGGGGTTGAGCCCCTCGATAAAATGACGGACTCGCACTCTAACAGTAGCAATCAATGCTGGCGCATGCCTGGCCAAATCACTGAACCAGACCGCATACTCCGACACGGTCATAGAACCCTAGTGCAACTGCTAAAACTCTGAGGGCCATGCATCTCTGAGACTCTGAGGAACAAATACCCTCAAGAACATATCCGAGAACTGAGTCCAAGTGAGTGAAGCTATTTGGGCCGGACTACCCAACTCATATGCTCGCTATAACTGATAAGTCGTTCCCTTAAGCTGGAACGTAGTAAAAGCAACCCCACTAGACTTCACAATACCCATTGCAAGGAGGATACAATTGCATTCCTCAAGAAAACCCTGGGCATCCTCAGAAGCCAAGCTATGGCTGCACTGGTATGACTTTGGGACCTGGTCAACCCGGAACTGCAGCTCTGGGATACGAGCAGCGGGAGTCTATGCTCCTCCCCTGGCCTGAGATGTGGCAGGAGCAAGTGGGATCAACCCTGCCTGAGCTAAGGTACTTAACATGCTCAGAAACTGGGCGAGGGTCTCTTGAAGTGCTGAGGCAGTAACAGGCATCTCAGGTGCTTGCTCTCTAACTGGAGCTATTGATGGCTTCTCTATAGCTGATCGTGCAGGTGCTCAGGCTGTACCACGTGGATGTCCCCAACCTCTACCCTGGCCCCGGCCTCTCACGACTATAGCAGGGGCCGCAAATGTCTGGTCATCTGATCCGATTGTGCGTGTCCTCACCATCTATGAGAGAATAGAAAGACAGAAGTTTAGAATCCTGAAGTCAAATATTTTGCACGATAAGGCAAAAAAGTGAAGCTTTTCCGAACAGTTCCATAGCCTCCCGAAGATAAGTACAGACGTCTCTGTACCGATATGCAAGACTCTGCTAAACCCGCTTGTGACTTATAACACCTATGAACCTAGGGATCTGATACCAACATGTCACGACCCAAATTCCCTCTGTAGAATGTCGTGATGGCACCTAGTCTCTAAGACTAGATAAGCCTAACAATATGCGGAAACATTAAATAAAACGAAGAATTTCCAAATTCCAAAAATTTCATAAATAGAATCTATAAACACAACGCGTACAACTCCCCAAACCTGGTGCAATATAAGTCACAAGCTCTTGATACAGTGCTGGACAACCCAATACATCATTGTCTATAAAAGTGTAATGAAATAAGGAAGAACAGGATAGAAGGAGACCAAAGCCTGCGAACGCGGGAAGGTGTACCTTGAAGTCTCCAATAGCAAGCTCAGTACGGTAGTGGTGGGACTGATAAGATGTACCTGGATCTGCACAAAGGCATGTGCAGAAGCGTAGTATGAGTACACCATAACGATACCCAGTAAGTGCCAAGCCTAACCTCGGTAAAGTAGTGACGAGGTCAGGTAAAGGCCCTACTGGAGATAATAAGAAACGAGACAGCAAATATATGATATAATTATGGAAGTGAAACAATGAATAATTTATGAAAAATTAATAACACGGAATCAAGGCAGTTAATATAACACGAAAGGAAAACAAGGATATTACATGTTAAGGAAACAACAACCAAACAAATACAGCAAATATAAAAGATGAACAGGGGGACCTACCGAGGTACTGCCTCCGGTCGCGGTCGATTGGGCCGTTCAGGCCTTCACCCGAGGACTCAATACTCGAAGCTCATTATCTTCACAGTAGTTGAAACAAAATCTGATAGAATATCTAGCAATAACTTGGGTCGATGTCCATAATCAGTACCAAACAAAAATCAGGGTCGAAGATGATCAGCTTGGGGCCCCTTCCGGACCAGTTTACCCCGTCAGAGCTAGTGTCAGATCCAAAAGAGACATTGATCGTGAACCAAGATCGAATAGGGACCGGTATCAACCATACAATGGAGATCGAAGAGGTAATGGATATGGACGAAACCCTATGAGAAGTGAAAGGAGAAGAAACTGAAGTCAAAATAGCCGGGGTCTCATGAGCAAAAACGGCTTTGACAGATCCGTCAGGCCTAAGGAAGCGCCAAGGCTATCGGAGTATAACTTCAACGTCGACACAACTGCCATTGTATCTGCCATCAAATGCATCAAAGACACGAAGTGGCCTCGACCTCTATAGTCCGACCTTGCTCAAAAGGACCCCAACCTAATATGAAAAATATCATGGCACTCACGGTCACAGAACTGAAGATTGCCGACAATTAAGAGAGGAAGTAGCTCGGTTATTCAACAACGGACACCTCCTGGAGTTCCTGAGCGATCGAGGCAAAAATCACATCAGGAATAGGGATTCGAACAAGCAGACCGAGAAAGAGGAACCTCAAGACATCATCAATATGATCATTGGTGGGGTCGACGTCCCCAGGGATCGATGCTAAAATGCACCAAAGTGTCCATCACAAGGGAAAAACGGACTCGGGATTACATGCCAGAAGGAACTGTATCTTTCAACAACGAAGACGCTGATGGCATCGTACAACCGCACAATGATGCACTGGTAATATTTGTACTCATAAATAAATCTCGAGTTAAGTGTGTGTTAATTGATCCAGGTAGCTCGGCCAATATCATCAGATCGAGGGTCGAACAGCTGGGTCTACAAGACCAAATTGTGCTTGCAGTTCGAGTTCTAAACAGATTCAACATGGCATGTGAGACCACTAAAAGGGAAATAACACTACCGGTGAACACCGTCGGAACCATTCAAGAAATAAAGTTCTATGTGCTCGAAGGAGATACGAGCACAATGTTCTATTCGGGAAGCCATGGATTCACAACATGAGGGCAGTGCCCATGACACTGCACCAGGTATAGAAATTCCCAACGCCAGGAGGGATTAAAACAATTTACGAAGAATAACCAGCTACAAAGGAGATGTTCGCGGTCGATGAGGTGGTCCCGATATCCGTACTTTCGACACCAAAGGATCCGAGCTCGATCACCAAGGAAGAGACCAAATAGCAGTCACCGACACCAGCTCCGATCGAACCAGAAAGACAGGGGACGGGTGAGGACGGCGACTACGGAGTTCCCAGATCTTTCATAGCCCCCGACGATTCTGATACCACCAGATCAACGGTCGAAGAACTGGAGCAAGTCATATTGATCGAACACATGCCCGATCATAAGGTATACTTGGGCACGGGGTTAAGTCCTGAGTTCAGGAAAAAACTCATTAAATTCCTTATAGCTAACATAGATTGTTTCCCTTGGTCCCATCTTCACATGATATGGATCCTGCCGGAAATAACTACTCACAAGCTGAGCCTGAATCCGAAGTTCCACCCGGTCAAACAGAAAAGGAGGCCCTAGTCTGAAGTCAAACATGCATTTACCAAAGACGAGGAATCTAAAATCCTTAAAATAGGATCCATTCGGGAAGTAAAGTACCCGAATTAGTTAGCAAACGTAGTAGTAGTCCCTAAAAAGGGAAATAAATTTATGTAGACTACAAAGACTTGAACAAGGCATGCCTGAAGGACTCTTTTCCCTTGCCCAACATCGATCGCATGATCGATGCAATGGCCGGCCACGAGATCCTCAGATTTCTCGATGCCTATTCCTGGTACAACCAAATTCGAATGGGCCCGGGCGACCAGGAAAAAATGTCCTTCATCACAAAATACGACACCTACTGTTACAACGTAATGCCATTCGGACTAAAGGACGTCGATGCTACTAACCAACGCCTAGTAAATCGGATGTTCGAAGAGCAAATAGGAAAATAAGTGGAGGTTAACATTGACGATATGTTAGTTAAGTCCCTACGAGCAGAGGACCATTTGAAACATTTGCAGGAATCCTTCAACATATTGAAGAAATACAACATGAAGCTGAACCCGGAGAAATGCGCATTCGGAGTCGGGTCCGGGAAATTTCTCAGATTTATGGTGTCTAACCGGGGAATCGAGATCAATCCCGATAAAATCAAGGCCATAGAGGACATTACCATGATGGACAACGTCAAGGCCGTTCAAAGGTTAACCGAGCGCATAACCGCCTTGGATCAATTCATTTCAAGGTCCTCCGATAAGAGGTATCGGTTGTTCTCGTTATTGAAGAAAAAGAATAACTTCTCATGGACCCAGAGTGCCAACAAGCCTTGGAAGAACTCAAGTGGTACCTTTCGAGCCCGCCTTTGCTTCATACTCTGAAGGCAGACGAGCTGTTGTACCTGTACTTAGTGGTATCCGAGCTAGTGGTAAGTGGAGTCCTAGTCCGGAAAGAGGAAGGTATGAAATTTCCTATCTATTATGTTAGCAGGACTCTAGGAGAGGCCTAAACTAGGTATCATCACCTAGAAAGATTAGCGCTCGCTTTGCTAAGTGCCTCAAGGAAGTTAAAATCGTACTTTCAATGCCATCCCATACGGTCGTGAGTACTTACACATTGAAGAACATAATGCATAAACCCGAGCTCTCCGGACGATTGGCCAAATGGGCCGTGGAAATCAGCGTGTAAAATATCAAATATCGACCCCGAACTGCCATCAAATCTCAAATTTTGGCGGACTTCATGGCCAACTTTATGCCAGCCTTAATACCTGATGTCGAAAGGGAATTGTTGTTGAACTCGGGGACTTCCTCGGGAATCTGGATCCTCTTTATGTACGGTGCCTCGAACGTAAAGGGGTTTGGACTTGGAATCGTGTTGAAACCGCCGATGGGTAACGTAGTTAGCCAATCTATTAAAACTATAAAATTGACTAACAACTAGGCTGAATATGAGGCAATGATTGCAGCTCTTGAACTAGCTAAAAGCCTGGGAGCCGAAGTGATCGAAGCTAAGTGCGACTCCCTCCTTGTGGTAAACCAAGTCAATGGGATGTTCGAAGTCAAAGAGGAACGAATGCAAAGGTACCTGGATAAACTACAGGTAACGCTACATCGGTTCAAGGAATGGACTTTGCAACATATACCTCGAGACCAAAACAGCAAAGCCGATGCTCTTGCTAACTTGGGATCGTCCGTTGATGATGATGAATACAGCTCGGGCGGTCGTACAACTCATGAAATAGGTAGTAGAAGAAGGCCACACCGAGATAAACTCGACAAGCCTAACCTGGGACTGGAGAAACAAGTACATAGATTATCTGAAGATCGTAAAGCTGCCCTCGGATCCTAAAGAATCGAGAGCTCTACGCATAAAGGCGGCCAGGTTCAGCCTGTCGAAAGACAACACACTATTCAGGAGAATGTTCGATGGCCCACTCGCCATGTGTCTGGGACTGGGAGATACCCAATATGTCTTGAGGGAAGTTCACGCCGAATCGTTGGTTCGTAAGATAATCAGAGTCGGCTACTACTGGATTGACATGGAGAAAGACGCAAAGGAGTTTGTGTGAAAATGCAATGGGTGTCAAAGGCATGCACCGATGATTCATCAGCCCCGGGAGCTACTACATTCGGTCATGTCACCCTGGCCATTCATGAAATTGGGAATGGACATCGTCGTTCCCTTGCCATAGGCACCCGGTAAGGCTTAATTTATATTATTTATGACTGACTATTTTTCTAAATGGGTGGAAGCCCATGCATTTGAGAAAGTCAGGGAGAAAGAATTTATTGATTTTATTTGGGATCACATAATATGCCAGTTCGGAAAGCCGGCCGAGATCGTGTGTGACAATGGGAATTAGTTCATTGGCAGTAAGGTGAGTAAATTTTTCGAGGACCATAAGATCAAAAGGATCCTATCAACACCCTATCGCCTTAGTAGGAATGAGCAGGCAGAGTCTACGAACAAAACCATACTCCAAAATCTTAAGAAGAGGTTGACTGATGCAAAAGGAAAATGGAAGGAAATTTTGCCTAAAGTCCTGTGGGCATATCGTACAACCTCAAATCTATTACCGGAGCCATCTCGTTGGTCTATTGTGTCGAAGCGCTAATACCGGTCGAAGTAGGAGAACCGTGTCTCAGGTTCCGATATGCGACCGAAGATTCAAACATGAGGCCATGAGCACCAATGTGGAACTGTTGGACAAGAGGCGCAAAGCT
>MCJB01016017.1:66040-101361 GCA_002018475.1 Nicotiana obtusifolia
TGGACAAGAGGCGCAAAGCTGCCCTCATTCGGTTGGCCGCCCAAAAATAACAGATAGAAAGGTATTATAACCGGAGAGCCAACTTTCGACACTTCAATATCGGGGACTTGGTGCTAAGAAAGGTAACACTGAATGCCCAGAACCCGAATAAAGGGAAGCTGGGACCAAATTGGGAAGGTCCATACCGAATTATCGAGATCACCAGAAAAGGATCATACAAACTCGAAGCAGTGAACGTTGAGCGACTACCGAACAACTAGAACGTAACCCACTCAAAACGATACTACTTCTAAGTTACGGCCCCATTCATTCTTTTCTTTACATATATTACGAATTGGACTGACGCTTGCAGGCGATGGCCAAAGAATGATGCGGCTTTTAGGCCTAAAAGCATGCGTTGCACTCTTTTTTCCTTGAACCAGTTTTATCCCAAATGGGTTTTCTGGCAAGGTTTTAAATGAGGCAACGGTAGATCGTGCTAACTTAGAATTGGAGACCGGTTATGAACCGGAGCCGAGGATCACCTCAACAGTATCCGGGCCCTCTCTACGATCGGCTTCGAATAATGGAGGCCATCACCCTCAGATAATGATTTTAGCAAGGAAGGAAACTTTGTGCTTGAACAGTCTAGGTTCCGTGGATAGGATTTATTGTAAGGGCCAAACAGTCAAATGAACCATGCCCACATAGACCACTTGAGCCATAAAAAGAAGCTTGTACACATTTGCAATCATGTATGTTACGCACTGAAATAAAAGAAAGTTTCTACCTTGCGGATATATATTTTTGTCTCTTAAGACTATTACATTTTGTTCCTTAAGGATACTGAGCCAAAGGGCCGCCTCTATCTAGATCCAAGAGATCACCCCCACTGGGGACTGTCGTCCAAGGAAAACTCGAACGGCTCGGGTTATCGAAGCCCGGGGGTACAAAGCCTATTAGGCAAAACCTGAAGTTAAAAGGCTACGACCATCCTAGAAACGGCTCAGAGACGTTCGAAGCCTGTAACTAAAATGTAAGACCTTCAAAAATTCCAAATCGGTTCAAAGGCTACCCTTGGAAAAATTATAATCTAAAAACATCTAAGTAAGCACTTTGGGGAAAGCTTTCGATCATACCAAGCCCCCACGAGCTTTAAACAAAATTTCATTGAAAACAAGCCTTGTTTGAACTTCCGAACGAGACCCTATTACTATGATTCATTCCATGCTAAGGCATTTGAAATCTTTCCAATCATAAAGAAGAGCCGAAAGAAACAAACTCGAAAATTGCTAAAGGGAAAAAAGCCTTATATATGAATATTCCAATAAAGATCTTTACAAAGGCCATACGGCCTCAACAAAATATACTAAAATACAAAAAAAAAAAAAAAAAAAAAAAAAAAAAGAAAAATCTACAAGGCACCTAAGACCTGATCTTCGTCGGAGCCCGCCTAGTCACCGGGGCCATTAGGGCTTTCTCTGTCCTCGGATTTGCCGGAGCCCTCAGAGCCATCCTCGTCCTCGGGATCAACCAACTTCTTGGCCTCGGCTGAGATGGCCTCAAGCCTTAGAGTTTTCGATCTCGGCCGACAGGTCGAAACCCCGGGCATGAACTTCCTCGAGAGCCTCTCTTGGGGATTGCCACTTCACGTACTCGACAGTGACTTTCAGGCGATTCTGGGCTGCCTCAGTGTCAGCTCTGTACTGGGCCACCATTACTTTAGCATCGGCCCTGGTTGTTTCCATCACTGACTTAGCTATGTTAAGCTCCTTGCCAAGGGCATCCCATTCGGTGACAGTCGAGCCCAGTTGAAACTGGAGATCTTCAATTTTTTCGGATTGGGCCTCAGCTTTCTCCCTCGCCGCTCAAAGTTGGGCCTCCGTCGAGGCCAGCTGTGCTCGAGCATTCTCCTTCTCTGAAGCCAATCGATCCATTTTACCCTTCCACTCTTCAGCCATAACCTTGACCTCGTTCATCTCGGCTCCAAGTTGGTCGATCTGGTCAAGCATCTGCTGGACCTGCGGGTATTGATCGTTAGTCGCCATGTCTAACTTGTCATCACTAACTTCAAAGATCTTTACCTGTTCCACCAGGTCGGCATGTTCTTTCTGAGCCGCGTCCAACTCAGCCCGGAGATTCGTGACTTCTCCTTCGCGTTGCTCGCTGAGAAGCTTATACATGTCCCTCTTCTCAGCAAGCTCTTTGACCTTAGCCTCGAGTTGGCTAAGCTCGACCCGGTAGCAGAAAAAGGTTTCGTGGTGGAGTATCGAGGCTTGCAAAAATGTGAGAAAGAAAAGGCATTAGAAATATCAAAAACTAAATTTAAAGATAAAGAGTGTAATAACACCTTACCCGGTTCAGCGCCTGTTGTGCTTCGTTGAACAAGCATGACGCATCCACCTCATTCATTTTCGACTGGTCTTCTTCGGTTACCAGGCACCGGGGCAGAAAGAACTCGGGCATCCTCCGAGACGGTGATAACAACTAACCACTTCCGCCCAGGATCTATGCTCGGAGTAGGTAACTGGCTGATCAACCTTGGGCTCGAGTTCGGCCCACTGACCTTCGAGGATGGACTTTTCCTCGGCACCTCTACGTCGCCCAACCCGGAGAAGTCTTCTAGGGTGGTTGAATCCACACCATCAAAGAAGGAGCGGAGGGAATCATCTGCTCCATGAACCCCTTCATTGGATTGCCCCTTCGTCGCTCGTGCTTCATCGAACATGGACTCTATAAACGAGGGTGATCCCAGAATTTCTATAACATCAGGCGGGGCGGAGCCGACGTATCGAGAGGTCTCGGCCCTCACCTCTGCATCAGCCTCATGAACTTGAGGGGGATTAGCCTCAGTTGTTTCCTCTTATGCTATCACCTGTTCCTCGGGGACAGACGACTCACAGGCCACGAAAAGTTCGTCCTCCTCAGGCTCGTCCCTGAGCCGGTAGAGTAAGTCCGAGTCAAACACTCGGGAGCTGGAGCTTTTCTTTGGCTTACGAGCCAACCTTCTCCTCGGTTTATTTTTCTCCGATCTCGGGGAACTGGAGCCCTCCTCCTCTTCTTCTCTCCTACTGCGGCTCCGGGCTGCCCCGAAGCAGAGGGATCAGCGGGCAGGTCTTCGCCCCTACCATGGGCCTAAGCTCGATGGTCTTAGGAAAGCCTGCAAAAAAGAGAAGAGAAGCAATAAAGACATAGTGTTGAAAAAGAAAGTCTAGTGCTACTTATTCAGGAAAAGGAATCTTACGGTGAGAACTGGCCTCTCAGCGGCCCCTCAAGAGCTCGCACCACGAGCGCTCGGCATAAGGCATCTGCAAACAAATGCCCTCGATCCATTCCTTGAGTCGAGGAATGGCTTTTGGGACTCGAGCGAGGACTGCACCACAGCAAATACCGATGAGAAAAAAGAAGATAAAACATAAAATTGACATTTAAAAAGAAGTTATACTTATGTGATACACTCCACTTCCCGGGGAATGGCCTCCACTCGGCAGGGATCAAGTCTGCGATCCTCACTCGGACAAAGTATCCCTCCCAGCCCCGATCCCGGTCCTCGTCAATACTTGAAAATGGGGATTTGCTGGCCCGGCGTACAAGCTTTATCAGTCCCCCTAGAAGATTTGGGGACTATAGAAGCGGAGTAGATGATCGAGGTGAACAAGCAAGAGTCGATTTTCACAAAGAATGGAGGAGAATCACGATCCTCCATAGCGGTAGGTGGATCTGGCCGAGGCATACTTCATACCTCCTACAGAAGTCCAAGATGACCGGGTCCACCAGGCCCAATTTAAAGGGATAAGTGTAAACATTCAGATATCCCTCAACATGGGTAGTAACGTCGTCATCAGACCCAGGAATCACTATGTCCTTACACGTCCAGCCACAGTAATTTCGAACCAAAGGAAGAACGGCCTCAGTAATGGAGCAGATGTACCGTGACGCCGCCTCACATCAGCCTTAAACCGAAGATGGCTTTTCGACCTTGAATTCATCATTAATCGAACATCCCCTGGGGACAAACATTTTCAAGGGGGTTCGACCGCTGGTTCATCAGTGGTCGCGCCCGGAGCAGACCTCTCGAGGACAACCACATTAGGGGCGGTCTCCTCGACCTCAGTGGTCGGCTGCGAGGCAGAAGAAGCACCTTTCTGGGGAACAGTCTTGGAATTTTTCTCCATTTTTACCTGGGTAAAAGGTTTGAAAGTGTGAAGGCAGATAAGGAGGTGAGGAGTAAAAACTTGCTGAGAAAATCAAGCACGCTGGCTTGAGTGAAGGGTAAAAGAAAGATTGCAATTTGAAGAACGAAGGTAAGAAAAAAAAAAAAAACTACGAAAGGAGTATTTATAGAGGCTTTGCACTGTTTCGCATCCAGGAACGACCTGCCGATGGATGACACGCGTTTGGGGTCATTATGATGTGACTGGTGGGATGTTTCGGTTTCTTTGTCGTTTTGTGTCACAGCGTGTTGAAGAAGGGATCAAACAATTCATGTCGTTCCTCGTCGTTTATGTAAAACTTACTCTCCGAGAAACAACGGGACTATCTATATACGGGTGAAACCGGGCCTATGAGACGTCCCGATTTCCGATAAGGTATATCAAGCAACAGACGTAATGATGAGGAGCTAGAATTGAGGCAAGGGTCTCATTGAGATAGGGTCGGGGGGCACGACGCCCGCCTTTGAGAATATCAGGGCCATGACCTCGGGATCGGTCCAAATCCCAAAAGACTTCAGAGAGCATTATCGGACAAACGAACACGGTTAACAGAGGGCTGTGATATCCGTGATCAGCCGGGTATCATGGTGTATATCTCGACATGTACCGGCGAAAATCCGGTGATTAGTTAAATGGAAGATTTTTTACCTTTTGTGGAATTGTACCTAGAGTAGGACTCCCTTACTATATAAAGGGGAATCTTATTGTTCATTGAACACATTATAACACAAGAACCAAGGCAATGTTCTATTACTATAAGTCTGGGATCGAGGACGGATATCTCACTGAAGCTGCCGTCGAGCCTAGAATCATCCCTTTTCCCTTGTTTTCGAGTGGTTTGACAATTTATTACATCTTTTATCTGTTCAATCTAGCAATATTTACCGTTTGTATTGAATTAATCCACGTATCCTTAAGCCACTAACAAATTTAATTGTTATCCATTTTTTAGGGTAAATATGATTCAACCTATTTTCAGTCGTTACTTTATAAAGGGAGTTCAGTGTCTTTTTAAAAAGGTGAAGGAGATATTATTTTTCAAATACAAAAGATTAAGGGGGTTAAATGATTTTCTTAGAATAAATTACTCTTAAGAGCACTACCTAACGTTAAGGATAGAGACTAATAATTATAGTCTGTTTGGTCAAGCTTCTATTTTGGCCAAAAGTGTGTTTTTTTAACCAAAATTAAGATGTTTGGTCACATTTTGTGAAGGAAAAAAGTATTTTTGAGTAGAAACAGAAGCAGTTTTGGAGAATCAGAAAAAAGTAGTTTCACTTCAAAATACTTTTTTAAAAAGTATTTATGAAAAAATATACTTAAAAATACTTTTTAAAATTTTGGCCAAACAAACTATTAGTCTCAAAGCTTCAGTTCATTAGCAAACCACGTCTGCTCATTTGACCCCTATTATTAAAATTAAGGGCAAAATGAGACCATATCACATCGTTCAGAGATAAAGTTAAACTTTTTCTCTTTATATTTTAAAACCCTGCTCAAGTCATCGTGGAAGACCATTAGAAGTAGGAACAAATTTAGGTCGAAAAATAACAATGAAGACTTTTTTGAACCAATAGATTAAGGGAGGATATTCAGAAGACAAACGAGTATGATAGGATTATTTTTGGACCTTTGCTTAAAGAAAATAAAACTAGAGGTTGTCGGTGAAATGCAGCTAGTCGGTTCGCTACTATTTAACTTTTACTTACTTTTTAAATATTTTTTAATTTGTAACCACTGTTTAAATAACTTCAGGCTTTCTTCTTCTTCTTCTTCTTCTTCTTCTTCTTCTACGGGTAATAGTAATTTTATATGGTGTTTGTAAATATATTTTAAGGTAGTTTTTAATGGTTATAGTGGTGATGTGGCGCTTTATTTTTTACTATTTCTTAAAGTATTTTTTTTTTTTAATTGCAAAATGAGTTCGTTAGATTTATTAATTTTTTAAAAAATTGATGATTGGAGTTTGTTCTTGATGATATTTGAAAATACTATTATCAGTTTCAATATATCTATCCAAATAAAAAAAATATTATGTTATTTTTGTTATAGATAGAATGTATTTCAGGCGAATGTCTATATTTTAGAGAGATTTTAGGAATTATTACTTGGTGGCTAAATCACTCTTTCCCTATAAATAGAGGGGGTTTCTCCATTGTAAATCATCTCAAATCAATAAGAATTCTCTCTCTCTCTTTCTTTGCAATATTCTTCTTTATTGTTTTATTACACGTTATTTGCACGAGACTCTACCGTCTCAAGAAGCTCTTTGAGAAGATTAAGGTGTAACTTTTCTCCTCTTTTAATTATGACTGATATTATGAAAAGAATGTTCGTTACCCTTGAAATTTCAGGCAAGAACTATATGACATGGGTGTTGGATGCTGAAATCCATTTAGATGCAACGGGTCTTGGAGATGCCATTAAAGATAAAAATAAAGCATTACCCATTGTGCTAAGGCCTTGATTTTCTTGCGCCATCACCTTGATGAAGGACAGAAAATAGAATATCTCACAGTCAAAGATCCACTTGTTTTGTGGAATGGCTTAAAGGAAAGATATGACAACTTAAAGTTGGTCATTCTTCCACAAGCATGATATGATTGGGCTCATCTGAGGTACCAAGACTTTAAATCTGTTTCTGAATATAATTTCTGCGATGTTCAGAATTACTTTTAAATTGAAACTCCCTGGAGATAGTATCACTGACTATGATATGTTTGAAAAAACGTTCACAATATTTCATGCCTCCAATATGGTCTTGCAACAGCAGTACCAAGAGAAGGGTTTCAAGAAGTACTCTGAGTTAATTTATCTTCTCCTTATGGCTGAACGAAATAACGATTTGCTCATGAGAAATCATGAAAATTGACCCACCAGGTTTACACTATTTCCTGAAGTGGATTTTTGAGGTGTATTCTCATTATACTAAGCGTGCAAAAGGTCATGGCCCTGTTCGTGGCCATGGTCGTAGCCAAGGAAGAAATTTTTCTGGTGTTAATCATCCCCCAAAGAAAAATAACCACCAAAAGATGAGACGCCAAAGGCGCAGTGCTCAGAAACTAAATACTATCATTGCGGTGGAAAATGGCATTGGGCAAATATTTATCGTACACCAAGACATTAGTTGATCTTTATCAAGCATCCTTAAAGAATAAAGGCCCTGAAGCTAATTTTGTCTCTAACCATGAATTTGACATCACCCACTTGGATGTAGCAGACTTCATTGAGCACCCTGATGGAAAATAGACCACTTGATCGGTGATGGATCTGTGGTTGAAAATGATTGAGTAGTATGATTTTCTTATTTTTGCCTATTCGTAATAGCTAGAGGATAAGCATCATGTAATCATAGTTCATTACATGAGTAGTAGTCATTAATATCAAGTAATAGTATTTATGTTATGAAATGGTGTTAGTTTATTTTAATTAAATATATTAATATTATTTCCATTATATAGCTCAAAGTAAAATATTATTGTTTCTTATTACTTGAGACTTACGAAAGAATATTGTTTTCTTTTTCAAGTTTTAGTTTAATTGAAGTGGTAATAAGACGTTAGTACAACCAGTCCAAATTGACTTGGTTTAAAAAATGTAATCATTACGGAATAAGCAATTTGAACAAGTATTAATATATCGTTCAATTTCACAGTGACTACAACAGTGCTCATTCAATACTATATTCGTTCTATATTCATTTTATGTTGTTAATCCAGATCCAACCGCACTATATCATTGATTTGAATTCGTTTCTTTTCCTTTTTTGTGTGAAAATATTAGTATTTATTCTTATATTTCTTTTGCATGTCAAACCGTGGGAAGCAAATATAAATATCTCACAAAGAAAATTAGGATCAAAGTCCAATTATAAAACTATTTGTTTAATTGATTCATGTACGACACATACAATATTCAAAGAGAAGAAATACTTCTCTCATTTAAGTATGTGTAAGGCAGATGTTACTACAATTTCTGGTAGTAGTAATTTAATTGAAAGCTCTAAAAGAGCTAAGATAACTCTACCTAGGGGAACAATACTTATCATAGATAGTGTAATGTTCTCCTCCAAGACCAAGAGGAACTTGTTGAGTTTTAAAGATATTTGCCGAGAATAATCTTGAATATCTCATCGTTACCAAGAATGTCTCTGGCTAGAAAAGGGTTATTGAGAAGTTCCCGTCTTTATTTTGTGGCCTGTATTGGATAAGAATTAGTGAAATTGAGGCACATTTATCATAAACCAAAAGGTTACTGATTCCAATACTTTTGTACATTGGCGTCATCGAATGGGATATCCTAGATCAATTATGATGAGACGAATTATAGAAAACTCAAATGAGCATCCATTAAAGAATTTAAAGATTTTTTTAAATAATGAATTTTCTTGCACTTCTTGTTATCAAGGCAAGTTAATTATTAGACCATCACCAACAAAGGTTGGGATTGAGTCCTCTGCGATTTTGAAACGTGTACAAGGGGACATTTGTGGACCTATTCACCACTTTAGTGGGTCGTTTAGATATTTTATGGTCTTAGTAGATGCATCTTCTAGATGTTCTCATGTGTGCCTATTATCATCTCGCAATCTTGCGTTTGCAAAATTAATGGCACAAATAATTCAATTACTGGCACAGTTTCTTGATAATCCAATTTAGTCTATTCGATTTGATAATGCTGCTGAGTTTTCATCCCAAGCATTTAATAATTATTGCTTATAAATTGGGATAAAAGTGGAACATCATGTAGCTCATGTTCACACTCAAAATGGCCTTGCAGAGTCTTTAATTAAATGTCTAAAATTGATAGCAAGACCATTGCTCATGAAAACCAGGTTACCCACTTCTGTTTAAGGTCATGTCATTTTGCATGCAGCAATGCTAGTTCGTCTCAGACCGACAAATTATTATAAATATTTCCCATTGCAATTAGTTTTGGGTCATGAACCTAATATATCCCATTTAAGAATTTTTGGATGCACAGTATATGTGGCAGTAGCACCGCCATATCGCACCAAGATAGGTCCCCAAAGAAGGTTAGGAATATATGTTGGGTTTGAATCTTACTCCATTATTCGCTACCTCAAAACATTAGCGGGCGAATTTGTTCACTGCTTGATTTGCAGATTGTCGATTCGATGAGGCATTTTTTTCAAAATTAGGGGGAGAAATTGGTGAAATCAAATGGAAAATTTTGTGAAAAAATTCATCATTTGTCTCATCTTGATCCACGTGCCTCTATTTGTGAAAAATAGGTGCAAGAGATTATTCATTTGCAGAAAATAGCAAATCAAATGCCAATTGCATTTACGAATACGAAAAAAGATAACAAAATCACATGTCCCTGTAGAGAATGTTCCAATCCGTATTGATGTCCTGTTGGAAAATCTTCTCGTGTCATAGCTAATGAGTCAAAAGCATGCCTAAAATGTGGTAGACCATTGAGTTATAAGGATCAAAATCCTAGAAAAAGGAAAAAAAATGATCAAGATGACACTACGAAAGAGTCTCATGAAGAAATCCACGATTTAACCAATCCGGTTAGATTCATGAGGAAATCACTGAATCTGAGACTCAAGAAAATAAGGAACTATCAATAAATCCAATCGATATTGAGACAGATTTGAATCGATTGGATATAGTGGTGGATTATATCTTTGCATATAATGTTGCATCTAGAATTATGCAAGATAGTGAGTATCTTGAACCTCAATCTATTGGAGAATTTCGACAAAGACATGATTGGCCAAAATGGCAAGAAGCAATCCAATCAGAGTTGAATTCACTTGCGAAACATGAAGTTTTTTGGGCTTGTAGTCCAAACGCCTAATGGTGCTAAGCCTGTTGGCTATAAATGTGTATGTATACGCAAGAGGAATGAGAAAAATGAGGTACAAAGATATAAGGCTCTCCTTGTTGCCCAAGGATTTTCACAAAGGCCTGGTGTCAATTATGAAGAGACATATTCACCTGTTATGGAAGCAATAACATTTCATTATCTCATTAGTTTTGCTGTCCATGAAAAGCTTGACATGCATATAATGGATGTGGTTACAACCTACCTTTATGGCTCACTTGATAATAAGATATACATAAAAATTTCCGAAGGATTTAAAATGCCCGATGCACATAATTCAAAGTCCTGGGAAATATTTTCAATCAAATTGCAAAGATCTTTATATGGTCTAAAGCAATCAGGATGAATGCGGTATAACCGCCTTAATGAGTATTTATTAAAGGAAGGTTATATAAATGATTCCATTTGTCCATGTGTTTTTATAAAGAAAACAACATCGGAGTTTGTTGTACTTGCCATATATGTTGATGACATAAACCTTATTGGAACTCTTGTAGAACTCCAAAAGGCAATTGATTATTTAAAGAAGGAATTCGAGATGAAAGATCTCGTAAAGACAAAATTATGTCTCGATTTGCAAATTGAACATTTGGAAAATAGGATTTGTTCATCAATCTGCCTACACAGAAAAGGTATTGAAACGGTTTTACATGGATGGAGCACATCCACTAAGTACTCAAATGGTTGTTCGATCACTTGATGTGAATAAGGATCCGTTTCGACCTCAAGAAAAGAATGAAGAGCTACTTAGTCCTGAAGTACCATATCTTAGTGCAAGTTGTGTACTAATGTATCTTGCTAATATAACAAGGCCTGACATAACTTTTTTTAGTTAATGTCTTAGCAAGATATAGCTCTACTCCTACAAGGAGACATTGAAATGGAATCAAAAATATATTGCAGTATATAAAAGGGACTACAGATATGGGCTTATTTTATGGCAACGATTGCAGTCCCAATCTTGTTGGTTATGCCGATGCTGGGTATTTATCCGACCCATACAAGGCTCGATCTCAAACATGCTATCTTTTACATGTGGAGGCACTGACATATCTTGGCGATCGACTAAGCAATCAATCGTAGCTACTTCATCTAATCATGCTGAGATAATTACTATTCATGAAGAAAGTCGAGAATGTGTATGGTTGAGGTCTACAATACATCTTATTCGAGACAAATGTGGTTTGAAGAGTGACAAGCTACGCACGATTTTATATGAAGACAATGCAGCATGCATAACCCAATTGAAGGGAGGATTCATAAAAGGAGATAGGACAAAGCACATTTCACAAAACTTATTTTTCACACATGATCTTCAAAATAATGGTGATATCAATGTGCAACAGATTCGTTCAAGTGATAATAAGGTTGATTCGTTTGCCAAATCTCTACGGACGCCAACCTTCAAGAAACTAGTGTACAAGATTAGGATGCGAAGGCTCAAGGATGTGAATTGATGTTCTCATCAGGGGTATTTAATACGCGTTGTACTCTTTTTTTCTTACAAGGTTTTGTCCCACTAGGTTTTCCTTGCAAGGTTTTAACGAGGCAACCAAAATGTGTATTTCTAAACATGTGTATTCTTTTTCCTTCTCTAGAATTTTTTTCCCACTGGTTTTATTTTAGTTAAGGTTTTAACGAGGCACATTAGCTGTTGAATAGACATTCAAGTGGGAGTGTTATAAATAGAATTGTATGTAAAGTGAATGTCTATATTTTAGAGAGATTTTAGGGATTATTACTATAACGACCCGACCAGTCATTTTAGAAATTAGTGCTCTGTTCAGCGGCTTAAGGTCTTGAGAAGCTTTGTAATGTGTATTATGACTTGCATGTGTGTTCGAGATTGGTTTTCAGATGATTCGGGATTTAATTGAAAGAACACTTCTTATTTTTGAAGCTTAAATGAAAAGAGTTTATCGGAGTTTGACCTTTGAGCAAATGATTCCGAAATGGAATTTTATGATTTTAATAGCTTCGTATGATGATTTTGGACTTAGGCGTGTGTCTGGATTTGGATTGGAAGGTCCGTAGGGTAATTTGAAGTATTTCGGCAAACATTGAAAAAATTGAAGTTCTGAAAGGTTGAGAGGTTTGACCGAGAGCTGACCTAGGTGATATCGGGGTTGGGATGCAAATCCAAGAGTTGGATTAGCTTTGTTATGTCACTTGGGACTAGCATACAAAATTTGACGTCATTCCGGGTTGATTTGACATGTTTCGGCACGAGTTTTGGAAGTTAGAAAATTTGAAAGTTCATAAGTTCAATTTGTGGTGCGATTCGTAGTTTTAATATTATTTGATGTGATTTGAGGCCCCACGTAGTTCCGTGTTATGTTATGGCACTTGTTAGTATGCTTGGACAGGGCCCCGGGGGCCCCGGGTGTGTTTCGGACGAGTTTCAGATGATTTTCATGCTTGTGATCAGGTCTGCTTCTGGTGCGTCACACCTGCACATTTTGGAGAGCAGGTGCGGGATCGCTTCTGCGTGCTGTCTATCGCTTCTGCAATGATGGAACCTGGGCGGGAATTCTGCTTCTGCGTTGAGGGATCACAGGTGCGATCATCGCATCTGCGTGTTATAGATCGCATGTGCGTGGGAGGCCGCTTCTGCGAAGGCGTAGGTGCAACCCTCTTTTCCGCAGGTGCGCGGTTTTGTCCAAGTAGTGTGAACTGCAGATGCGGAGTTTTACTTGCAAATGTGAGAGCACAAATGCGCATCCTTTTCCGCGAATGCGGAAGTTCTAGGAAGAATCATATAAGTCGAGGGTTGGCCATTTTCTTCATATTTTGAGTTGTAGACCTTGGTTTTGAGAGATTTTTCGTTGGTTTTTCAAGAAACTCATTGGGTTAAGTGTTCTCTACCCGAATCATGTTATAGTTCATGAAGCCATTGCTATTTTCATCATTTAATTAGTGAATTAAGTTCGAAATTTGGGGAAAATTTGTAGAAATCTTTCAAAATGTAAAATGATGAATTAAAGGACGAATTGATGTCGTAAATTGATAATTTTGGTATGGTTGAACTCGTTATTGAATGGGTGTTCGAATTTTATTATTTTGGCCGGGTTCCGAGGTGTGGGCCCGGGGTTTGACTTTCGGGTTGACTTTTAGTTCTTATTGAAGATTGAAGCTTTATTATCCGAATTATTTTCTATGAGTTTTATTTATGAATTGAAGTTATTTTTGTTAGATTTGAGCCGTCTGGAGGGTGTTTCACTCGAGAAGGTCATTTTAGAGTAACGGTCTAGCTTCTTTGATGTAAGTATCTTGCCTAACTTCGTGTGTCCGAGTGCGCGAGGTGACGAGTACGTGCTCGGACTTATTTATGGAAAATTAATCGTCTAGTGCTCTTAGGTCCTTATGTCCATTATATATGAAGTTTTTTTGGTCATGTTAAATTCCTCATTTACTAAATTTACCCTTACGTGTCTTAATTGGAATTAATTGCTTCATGTTCTACCCTTATTGCCGATTAAACTCTTATATGCCTTAACTGAAGTTGTTGCCCCCTTTTATTGTCATCCTATCCTTTCCGTAATTGCTTAACCTTAATTGAAATTATTATTATCTCTTCCGTAATTTCTTAGCCTTAATTGAAGTTTGTTATCCCTTTCATTATTGACGTATTCTTAATTGGGGTCATCGATTCATGTTATCTCTCTTGTCGTCGAATTGCACTTTCGTGGAATCATTGTTACACATTACCTCTCCCTTGTTGGGACTATTATTTCTCTGTTGTGTCTTTCCTTGTGAGTTCGATCTTCCGTTTCTTTATGTGCTGAAGTTCTTATGTTGATTTATTTGTCGTATTCTCGTGTTATTGTTTTTACTGCAATTATATTCAGTGTTGTTGAGCTGAGGGCTATACGTGGTTGTGATATTGAAATTGTTTTGAGGAAATATTATAAAAGTCAATTATTTGAGTTGTTATGTTTTTGGCATATGTGTTTTGTTGAGAAAATTATTTATGTGTTTGCATGAGGTTTCTGTCGTGCGGTTGTTATTTTATTGCATGAGGTTTCTGCCGTGCGGTTGTTACTATGTTGCATGAGGTTTCTGTCGTGCAGTTGTTATTGTGTTGCATGAGGTTTTTGTCGTGCTATTGTCATTGATACACATGCAGTGGTATAAGGTCTAGGTGTTGAAACGCATGCAATGAGATAAGGTGGGCTTGAAACGCGTGGCTAGCAGGGGAACTACTAGAAGCCATGCGGTGTGATAAGGTGGGCTAAAACGTGGGATGCTATTTCGGAAAAATAATTTTCAAAAACTAAATATAAAGGCTCGTGCGATGATATAAGGAAAGTTGTGATTCTTTTACAATTTGACATGACGAGGCGGTATCTCGGGAGTACTCTTACTGTCATTTCCCCTTTTCTGTGCACTTGTCTTTGAATATTGTTTTCCTTAGCATACTATCAATTGTTTTCCTCCGTGTTGCACTATTTGCTCAACTCTGTGTAGCTTATCTTGCTATGTTGATCGCTGTTTCAAACTTCATTGCTGCTTCTGTTGCACAGTATATTTTGTGGGGATCATTGCTTATGTGACATTCATTGACTCCACTTTTATTTGTTGACTGGTGTAGAACACTTGCACAAGCATACACGTAGATAAACCACCCATACCCGTATTAAAAGGTGAATCCTGACGACATTAACCATTATACGTACTATTGTCTTCTTGCCTTCTGTGTAAGGATTGTTCTATTGGCACGTGAGCCGTCCCTGCAGTTATGAGTTGTTATGTGGGCAAAAGATACCAAGTGATTAGGGTTCATGAATTGGGACTCGTGAGCCGTGATTATGAGGTTTGGTACCTCGTAGAAATGCTTGAATAGATTGGTGTGAAAGCAGTTGTTCTCATTAAGTTGTTGCTGGTTTTCCATTTATTTGGTTTCCCTAGACTTAGACTGTGATTAGATACTCTACAGCATTATTACCTGACCTCTTCCTGTTGAATATTATTGTTACTAATGTATCATTGCAAGTATTGTCTTGTATTCCTTATCCTGCTTAGCTTTATATTAATATTATTTCTCTATTAGTTCATTTGCACAGTTGTGCAGGTTATTTATTCCGGTAGGTGTCTTGACTGTCCCTCGTCACTACTCCACCGAGGTTAGCCTTGATACTTATTGGGTGCCGCTGTGGTGTACTCCTGCTACACTTCTACATATTTTTGTGCAGATCCATGTGCCTTGGTTGTTGTTGATTATTAGCTGGTTGGTTGAGCTGTGGAGACTCAAGGTAAACCTGTCATCGCATTCGCAGGCCTCGGAGTCACCTTTTGAAATTTTCATTGTACTGTTTAATTTTCATCCGAACAATTGTATTTAGTGATTTTTTAGCAAACTTAGTAGAGCTTATGATTGTACTACGGGTTTTGGGAATTGTAATTTGTATAAGATTTTTATCTCTTATTTTTTTCATTTGATGGTTGAATTTTGTAATTATTTAGTAAGTTTTAGGCTTACCTAGTCTTAGATACTAGGTACCGTCACAACATCCCACGGAGGAAAATTAGGTTCGTGACAAGTTGGTATCAGAGCTCTAGGTTCATAGTTGCTATGAGTCATAAGCGAGTTTAGTAGAGTCTTGCTGATCGGTACGGAGACATCTATACTTATCTTCGAGAGGCTACGGAACTATTAGGACAGCTTCACTTCTTTCAATCCTATCATATGAGTTTATTGATCTCGGAGTTTGAACCTTTGTCATTCTATTCTCTCATAAATGGTGAGGACACGAGCTGTGTTACCAAAAACGCTGCCCCTAGAGCCGGTGTTGCTAGGGTCTGGAGCAAAGGTAGAGGCAGAGGCCGAGGAGGAGCACATGCTACAGCTAGAGCACCCGTCAGAGCAGCCGTTGAGGAGCCGCCAGTAGCTCCTACTGGGGGACAAGTATCGGACGTTCCTGTGGTTACCCCAGGACTTCAAAAAACTTTAGCACAGTTCCTGAGCATCTTTGGTACATTGGCTCAGGCGAAAAGTTGATTTCGGTTGCACCAGCTACTTCACAGATCGGGGGAGGAGCTCAGACTCCCTCCGCACGTACTCTAGAGCAGCGAGTCCATGTTGGTTAGGTTGCAAATGTCATGCCGACACAGCATGTTATTCCAGTTCAGCCCGTGGTTAAAGCAGCAGCATATGAGGAGTAACAACTTAGACTTGCAAAGTTAGATAAGTATTACCCTTCTACTTTCAGTGGTTTGGCTTCAGAGGATGCGCATGGGTTCCTATGGGAGTGCTACTTTATTCTCTGCACTATGGATATTAGGAGATGAGTGGAGTTGCTTTTACTGCGTTCTAGCTTAAAGGAGCAGCATACCAGTGGTAGTGAGCGTATAAGTTGAGTAGTCCGGCTGATGTAGCTTCACTTTCATAGGTTCCGTTTTCAGGGATGTTCTTGAGAGAGTTTGTTCCCCAGACTCTTCAGGATGCATGGCGCATGGAGTTTGAGCAGCTGCGTTAGGGCACTCTATCAGTGTCAAACTATGTCGTTATATTCAATGAATTGTCCAGACATGCACCTACTTTGGTTTCTACAGTTGGAGAGTGAGTCTGCAGGTTCATTGAGGAGCTCAGTCATGATTCAGCACGGCTTGGGAGTTGGATACGGGTGTTCCATTTAAGCAGGTGGTAGAGATCGCTCGCCGATTAGAGGACATGCGGGAGGGAGAAGTCATGCGGGATCAGGAGATAGAGGACGGGGAGGCTAAAAAGGCCTTGTAGACCAGAGAGACCTATTAGGTCCTATTTTGGAGGCAGTGTATGGCATGGTAGAGGTTTGGTGGGTCAGCCAGTTTAGTTTGCACTTTAGGTTTTGCATAGTGTTTCAGGTACCCATGGGTCTCAAGGTACTCGTACCGGACAACTTCAACAGCCACGTCAGCGGAGACGTTGCTTTGAGTGTAGAAATACAAGCCACATAGTGAAAGACTGTCCCAGAATCCAGACAGGTCTGTCACAGCAGGGTATTCAGGCTATGAGTTTTGCTTATGTTGCTGATATCCCTGCATCGCCAACTTGGGGTGCAGGTCAGGCGAGTAGAGGGCACCTAAGAGGGGGAGACCCGGCCAGTTGATGTGTTTTCCATGGTAAGGTTGAGGCCGTTACACTAGATGATGTCGTACAGGTATGTTTTCGATTTGTTATAGAGGAGCATCATTCGTATCTTGTTCCGGTTTTGCTTATCAGGGCGAGTCCTTCTATTTTACTTCACATATGGGTGAGTTTCGCGATCTTGTACTCTGCTTATGTACTTACCCCTGGTGGGAGATTCTATAGTGGTAGCTCGTGTCTATCATTTTATTTTTATTCATTACTGAGAGTTATGAGACTAGAAGTGACTTTCTGTTACCCGGTACGATAGGTTCTAATGCGATTTCTGAGTGATTGGTTACAATTTGTGATTTAGATGCTCTACCAGGGTGGGAGTTCAGTATGTGTTGTGATTTTGTTAGCATAATTGAACTTGTGGAAGGGTTTCAGTTGGTATGATGTGCATTCTACTAGTGATTCAGAGCTGAGGATGGGATCCTCGTATTTTCATGTGATTTGATATGTTTGAGTCGGGCTACGGGCCGCGGTGGAGTTATATCATGATGAGATCTTTGTGATTTATTCATATGCTTTGATTCTCCCTTTGTGAAATTGATTCGTAGTCTGATACCGATAGGGAGTGGTGCCTGTCGGGCTTGTTTGATAGTTCTCTTATGTGTTTCTCCTTACGTATTCAGTCATGTTCGTGCTGTGCTTGTTGAGTGTTAGCTTGCGAGGTGTGTGCCCCGGTGATGTTAGATGTGACTTGTTAATTCGGGTGAATAGTTACGAGGTCTTCACGTTCTTGCATCATTGTCAGTGTTGTGAAGGTTTGAAACAGGGTTCTAACGGATATGAGGCTAATTGATGGTACTGGATTTGATTATGGGCAGCTACTATGGCTAGAGTTGTTGGTTAAGGCATATGTGTGATGTGTTACGTCATGTGGTTGCACTTGATGGGTCTAGGCATAAGTTGTTGCAACTGATTGAGGTTGGTACCATGTGTTGATGTAGGAATCGGGTCTTTTGGAAATGATTGGATGATGAGAAAATTGCTTCTAAGGTTTGCCAGTGTGGATGGAAGGAAAAATATTCAGTTGAGATAGAGTTATCGGCCCTATGTGGATTAAGGTGACGTGGAGTCACCCCCGAGTATGTATAATCAGTACATTCAGTGATTTGATGCCCTCGAAGTGGTACTAGGCACGTTCGAGGATGAACGTTTGTTTAAGAGGGGGAGAATTTAATGACCCGACCGGTCGTTTTGGGAAGTAGTGCCTCGTTCAGCGGCTTAAGGTCTCGAGAAGCTTCATAATGTGTATTATGACTTTTGTGTGTGGTCGAGATTGGTTTTCAGATGATTTGGGATTTAATTGAAAGAACAATTCTTATTTTTAAAGCTTACATGAAAAGAGTTGACCGGAGTTTGACCTTTGAGGAAATGACTCCGAAATGGAATTTTTATGATTTCAATAGCTTTGTATGGTGATTTTGGACTTAGGCGTGCGTCCGGATTTGGATTTAGAGGTCTGTAGGGTAATTTGGAGCATTTCGGCAAAAATTGGAAAAATTGAAGTTTTGGAAGGTTGAGAGGCTTGACCAAGAGTTGACCTAGGTGATATCGGGGTTGGGATGCGAATACAAGAGTTGTATTAGCTTCATTATGTTATTTGGGACTAGCATGCAAAATTTGACGTCAATCCGGGTTGATTTGAAATATTTCGGTACGAGTTTTGGAAGTTGGAAGATTTGAAAGTTCATAAGTTTGATTCATGGTGCGATTCATATTTTTGATGTTGTTTGATGTGATTTTAGGCCTCGAGTAGGTCCACGTTATGTTATGGAACTTGTTGGTATGCTTGGACGGTGTCCCGGGGCCCCGAGTGTGTTTCGGACGAGTTTCAAATGATTTTCATGCTTGTGATCAGATCTGCTTCTGGTGCGTCGCACTTGTGCATTTTGGAGCGCAGGTGCAGGGTCCCTTTTGCATGCTGTGTGTCGCTTCTGCGATGATGGAGCCTGGGCTGGAGTTCCGCTTCTGCATTGAGGGATCGCAGGTGCAATCATTGTATCTACGTGTTATGGATTGCAGGTGTGAAGGAGACCACTTCTGCGGTTGTTTGGCGCTTCTGCGAAGGCGTAGGTGCAACCCTCTTTTGCATAGGTGTGTGGTTTGGTCCAGGCAGTGTGAACCGCAGATGCGGGGTTTTACTCGCAAATGCGAGAGCGCAGATGCGCTTCCTTGTCCGCAAATGCGGAAGTTCTGAGCAGAATCATATAAGTCAAGGTTTGTCCATTTTCTTCATATTTTGAGTTGTAAATCTCGATTTTGGGAGATATTTCGTGGGTTTTCAAGAAACTCATTGGGGTAAGTGTTCTTTACTCGAATCTTATTATATTTCATGAATCTATTGCTATTTTCATCATTTAATTAGTTAATTAAGTGGGAAATTTGGGGGAAATTTGTAGAAATCTTTCAAAATATAAAATGATGATTTGAAGGACGAATTGATGTAGCAAATTGATAATATTGGTATGGTTGAACTCGTTATTGAATGGGTGTTCGAATTTTGTAATTTTGGTCGGGTTCTGAGGTGTGGGCCAGGGGTTTGACTTTTGGGTTCACTTTTAGTTCTTGTTAAAGATTGAAGCTTTATTATCCAGAATTATTTTCTATGAGTTTTATTTAGGAATTGAAGTTATTTTGGTTAGATTTGAGCTGTCCGGAGGGTGTTTCACTCAAGAAGGTAATTTTAGAGTAACGATCTAGCTTCTTTGAGGTAAGTATCTTGCCTAACTTTGTGTGGGGGAACTATCCCTTAGGATTTGAGTCTTTGTGCTAATTGTGTCATGTGAAGGGCGAGTACGTGACGTGACGAGTACGTGTTTGGACTTATTTGTGGAAATTTGACCGTCAAGTGCTCTTAGGTTCTTATGCCCATTAAATATAAAGTTATTTTGGTCATGTTAAATTTCTCATTTACTAAATTCACTCTTACATGTCTTAATTGGAATTAATTGATTTATGTTCTACCCTTATTGCTGATTAAACTCCTATGTGCCTTAACTGAAGTTGTTGCCCCCTTTTATCGTCATGCTATCCTTTCCGTAATTGCTTAACCTTAATTTAAATTATTACTTCTCTTCCGTAATTTCTTAGCCTTAATTGAAGTTTGTTATCCCATTCATTGCTGACGTATTCTTAATTGGGGTCATTGATTCATGCTATCGCTCTTGTTGTCAAATTGCACTTTCATGGAATCATTGTTACACATTACCTCTCCCTTGTTGAACTATTCTTGTTGAGACTATTATTTCCCCGTTGTATCTTCCTTTGTGAGTTCGCTCCGTTTCTTTGTGTTTGAAGTTCTTGTGTTGATTTATTTGTTGTATTCTCATATTCTTGTTTTTATTGCGGTTGTATTCAGTGTTATTGAGCCGAGGGTTATACGTGGTTGTGATATTGAAACTGTTTTGAGAAAATGTTATGAGAGTCAATTATTTGAGTTGTCATGTTATTGGCATGCGTGTTTTGTTGAGAAAATTATTTATGTGTTCGTACGAGGTTTCTGTGGTGCGGTTGTTATTGTGTTGCACGAGGTTTCTGCCGTGCGATTGTTCCTGTGTTGCACGAGGTTTCTGCCGTGCGGTTGTTATTGTGTTGCACGAGGTTTCTATCGTGCTGTTGTTATTTATACACATGCGGTGGTATAAGGTCTAGGTGTTAAAACGCATACGGTGAGATAAGGTGAGCTTGAAACGCGTGGCTAGTAGGGGAACTACTAGAAGGCATACGGTGTGATAAGTGAGCTAAAATACGGGATGCTATTTGGGGAAAATGATTTTCAAAAACCAAATATAAAGGCTCCCGCAGTGATATAAGGAAAGTTGTGATTCTTTCACGATTTGTGACTACGAGGCGGTACCTCGGGAGTGCTCTTGTTGTCATATACCCTTTTCTGTGCACTTGTCTTTGATTATTATTTTTCTTAACATCCTATTAATTATTTTCCTCCGTGTTGCACTATTTACTCAGCTCTGTGTAGCTCATCTTGTTGTGCTGGTCGCTGCTTCAAACTTCGTTGTTGCTTCTGTTATACCGTACATTTCATAGGGATCGTTGCTTATGTGCCATTCATTGACTCCACTCTTATTTGTTGACTGGTGTAGAACACTTGCACAAGTATACACGTAGATAAACCACCCATACCGTTTTAAAAGGTGAATTCTGACGACATTAACCATTATACGTACTCTTGTCTTCTTGCCTTCTGTGTGAGGATTGTTCTATTGGTACGTGAGTCGTCCTTGCGGTTATGAGTTGTAATGTGGGCACAAGATGCCAAGTGATTAGCATTCATGAATTGGGACCCGTGAGCTGTGAGTATGAGGTTCGATACCTCGTGGAAATGTTTGAACATATTTAGTGTGAAAGCGATTTTTCTCATTGAGTTGTTGCTGGTTTTTCATTTATTTTGGTTTCCTCGGGCTTAGACTATGATTAGTTACTCTACAACATTATTACCTAGCCGCTTCCTGTTGAATATTATTGTTACTAGTGTATCACTGCAAGTATTGTCTTGTATTCCTTATCGTGCTTAGCTTTATATTAATATTGTTTCTCTGTTAGTTCATCTCTACACTTGATCAGGTTGTTTATTCCGATAGGTGTCTTGATAGTTCCTCGTCACTACTCCACGAGATTAGTCTTGATACTTACTGGGTATCGTTGTGGTGTACGCATACTACACTTCTACACATTTTTGTTCAGATCCAGGTGCCTCGGTTGTTGTTGATTATTAGCTGGTTGGTTGAGCTGTGAAGACTTAAGGTAAACCTGTCATCGCGTTCGCAAGCCTTGGAGTCACCTTCTGATATTTTCATTGTACTGTTTAATTTCCATCCGAACAGTTGTATTTAGGGATTTTCTAGCAAACTCAGTTGAGCTTATGCTTGTACTACCGGTTTTGGGAATTGCAATTTGTATAAGATTTTTATCTCGTATTTTTTTCATTTGATGGTTGAATTCTTTTAATTATTTAGTAAGTGTTAGACTTACCTAGTCTTAGAGACTAGGTGCCGTCACGACATCCCACGGAGGAAAATTGGGATCGTGACAATTACTTGGTAGCTAAGTCACTATTTCCCTATAAATAGAGGGGTTCTATTCCATTGTAAATCTTCCCAAATCAATAAAAATTCTGTCTCTTTCTTTGCAATATTCTTCTTTATTGTTTTATTACAATTTTAATACATTCTCGAAGAATTTTGTAACCTTTTTACGCTACTTAGACTACGCCGTCTATTGGTGATTATAATATTTTAGGAAAATAGAAAAAAGCCCCATGAAAACCGGACTAAAAACGTTTTAAACTTGCACTAGTGAACTTACCGCGCTTCGCGCTTTATAAAGGAGCATACTATTTATGTAATAATCTTTTACTAATATTTAAATTTTTAACAAAAATTTTAAAAATAGGTTGTGAAGAGATAACTTTTAACCTTCTAGTTCTTTCATATCATGTATGGTTTAACAAAGGGAAGGATAAGGATAACGGAGATAATTTATTTATTTTTTCATTCGCACAAAGAATTTATAATTTTCTTTGTTGGTTGTTTGGTACAAGTGCAAAGGAAGTAATAGAAGCGTGCTTTTTCATCTTTATCTAATTTAAAATTGATATAAAGAATTTAAGTGAATATAAATAGGAATTTCTCTTCTACTTTTCTTGTCTTTAGCTTCCCAATCAAAAATAACTCTTTAATTAGGTATTATCCTTCTTCTTTTTTTCACCTAAAAAAATGGTTTCAATTCATGTATCTTTTTGGTCTTTTAATAAAAATTTATTTTAAGAAAAATCTTATTTTAGTTATATCTCTTAATTTTAAAGTCTTGATTTTGGGATTAGATTAATTCTTTATTAGCACATTAATTAATAGCAATCAAAATTTATTCACAAAGAATAGCTTTTTAGTAAGTTCTTGATATTTCACTTGTCTATTCTCGAAGACAAAAAGGGCAGATCAGTGCACTAAGCTTCCGCTATGCACGGGGTTGGGGGAACGGCCGGATCACAAGAGTCTATTGTACTCGGCCTTACCCTTCATTTCTATAAGAGATTATTTCCACAGCTAGAACCTGTGACCTCCAGGTCACATGACAGCAACTTTACTAATTATGCCAACGCTTCCTTACTTATTCTCGAAGATAATTTATCCATATTTTCACAAAAGGTCTTTCCTCCCTTAAAGTGATAAGATCAAGGAGAAAAAAATGCCTGCTTACTGTGAAGTTATTTTGTTGACCTCAGAAATAAAATGTTTTTTTCATAAATTAAAAAAAAAATATTCTAAAGAAAGAAGCCCATTGTTGTTTGGGTAAAAACTAAACTAATCAAACCCAAATTATTTTTAAAAATTCTTAGAAATTTCACCAACAAAATATTTTTCAAAAAGGTGTGGAAATACTAATAACACTAATTGTGTCAAAATGGTAATTCGGAAAGTGAAACAAACATTAGCATCTGTTAATTTCAGATAATTGTTCATCCTTGTTCTTTAAAGTTTCAAACATTTTCAAAACTATTTTCAAACGGTAATGTTAGAAACAAATATTATCGTGTATTTTTGGTACTCATGTTAGTTTCGAAACACGAGTACCTACTTTCTTGCTTCTTGTTCTAATGTTATTTTTGGTGCAAATTTTCTTCTCATTTTTCCTGTCTACCATTTTTTTTTTTTTTTCCTTCTGACTTCCTTACCCATCACTTATTCAACAAAAACTAAAAATCATTGCTCTAGATGTAGGCTAAATCCCTTTTCCTCCAAGAAACGGAGCAACATGTTAAAAAAGTTCCTTATCTCATGGAAATCCATCTGTACCAATCACATTTTTATACCACCTTCTTCCATATATAGAAGACACATAAAAAAAACAACATAAGAGAAAAAAGAGTAGAATATTAAAATATAGAGAGGACAATATAATATTCCACTTCAATTCCATCAAATTTTTAAGTGAGTTTTCTTCTTGAACTCACTCATGATATTTTTGTTTTCAAGACGTCTTTTTTTTTAATGGTTTTCCCCTTAGTATTTATAAATAATCACTGAAGGTTCCTGATCATTGAAAAAAAAAAAAAAATTACAAAATTAATTTCATTGAAGTGATGGTATGAATATAAAAGATTTTCATACCTCTTGAACATCAAGTTAAAGCGCCAAATTTCAAGCGAAAATTAAAAATTATTTTTTCAAAGAACATCAATAAATAGTAATCGACATATTTAACGAAAGTAAAAAAATAAAAAAACTATTATCACACTCAACATAAAAGAAATTTGTTCAACAGAATAACATTAAAATAAGGAAAAATCTATCTTTTGGGAATATAGTGCCTTTCAGTGAAACCATATTACACTTCAATATCCAATGCTAACATAAACTTTTGCAAGGCTATATTATATTATTAGAAATAGATAGAGACTAACAAAGCGTTAATGATTAGTAAAAACTGTGTTCTCTCAAGAATCTTTGAAAGGGATAATGGCAACCTCTTCAAAATTCTTATCGTCGGTAGTGTTTGATAACTTGGAAAGAGGAGTACCTTATAGTATTGGTAGGAACACGAACCGATGCAGTTTTTTGATAGAACTGAAGAAATTGATTGCTTCCTTAATCCTTAGGGCGTTGCATGCGTTTGGAAGCATATTAATTACCATAAATCTATTGTAACGACCTGAACGGTTTGAGCTCTACCGCGTTGTTAGGCGGTTTTGAAGCCTTGAGTAGCTTCAATTCGAGTATTATGACTTGCACGTGTGGTTGGAATTG
Organism: Nicotiana obtusifolia; assembly: GCA_002018475.1. Classification (NCBI taxonomy): domain Eukaryota; kingdom Viridiplantae; phylum Streptophyta; class Magnoliopsida; order Solanales; family Solanaceae; genus Nicotiana; species Nicotiana obtusifolia. Next base: position 90,970 of record MCJB01016017.1, read on the forward strand.
AATCTCGGGAAGTTCGGGATTGATTTGGAAAGAAAATTCTAAATTCGAAAGCTTTAAGTTGAAAGAATTGACTTAGGTGTGATTTTTGAGTAAACGACCTCGAAATCAGGATTTGAAGGTTCCAATAGGTTCGTATAATGATTTCAGACTTGGGCGTATGTTCGGGTCGAGTATCGGATCATCGGGGAGCATTTCGGCACTTATTATAGAAGGTTGGTATTTTGAAAGTTTAAAAAGTTCTTAAGTTTTGACTTGAAGTGGATTTTAATGTTATCGGTGGCTGTTTGAGATTCCGAGCCTTGGAATAGCTTCGCCATGTCATTTATGACTCGTGTGCAACATTTGAGGTCAATTGGACTTGATTTGATACGTTTCGGCACAAGATATAGAATTTGGAACTTTGAAAATTCATAAGTTTGACTCGAGACGCGATTCATGATTTTAATGTTGTTTGACGTAATTTAAGGCTTCAACTAAGTTCGTAGTGTATTTTAGAACATGTTGGTATATTTGGTTAAGGTCCCAGGGGGCTCGGGTAGATTCCGGATGGTTAACAGATTCATTTTGGACTTAGGAGATGCTGAAGCTGGGAAACAGCTGGTGTAACCGCTTTTGCAAAAGTTTGTTCGCAGGAGTGACATCGCAGAAGCGAGGTTAGGTCCGCAGAAGCGGCTCGGAAAGCCTGGGCGTGAAGTCGCAGAAGCGGAAGCGGGCAGCGCACCTGCGTGTGCGCAGAAGCGAGGTCAGGGCCGCAAGTGCGGGATTTTGTGTAGATGCGCTAGGGTGTGTGGCACATGCGGTTGCGCAGGAGCGAGAAGAATTTCTGCAGGTGCGATGGTCTGCTAACAGTGGTCTTCCACAGAAGCGAGGGAGTTTCTGTAGAAGCGGCATATGTTCCGCAGAGAGGAGGTAGCTACTAGCTGAGAGTTTGAGTCATTGCTGAGAGGAGGATTGTACCACGTATTTACACTTGTTATTTCGTTTATCTACTCTGATTCACATCTGTTTACTTCTACTGTATCTATCATATTGGACCACTAGTAAGTGTTGATGTCGACCCCTCGTCACTACTTCTCTGGGTTTAGGCTAGATACTTACTGGGTACGCGTTGATTTTTTTTTACATACTCATATTACACTTGCTGCACTTTTTGTGCAGGTACTTATATGTCTGGTGGGCCTTTGGGCGCAGAGGCGCGGCCATTGGGAAAATTTTACCGTGAGCTGCATTTCATGTTACGATCCGCAGCCTGCAGAGACTCCGTCAGAGTTATTTATGTTATCCTGTCTAATTTGTATTCCAAACAGATGGCGGTGTTAGGTGCCATTACGACCACTAGTAGATTTTGGATCGTGACAGCTTGGTATCAGAGCGTTAGGTTCACTTAGGTCTCACGAGTCATGAGCAACTCTAATAGAGTCTTGCGGATCGATACAGAGACGTTTGTACTTATCTTCGAGAGGCTACAGGCTGTTAGGAGTACTTCCCTTCTTGATTTCCTCATCGTGAGGTTTGATTCCATTGAGTCTTGTGCCTTTATTTCCTTCCTTCTCAATCTTACGCGACGTGGGGCGCTTGTTGTCGATTGGGCGTCGAGAAGTTGTATTGGTACTGCAGACGTGGTGCAGGATGTTTTTCCCTGCGTGTTTGGGCAGGCTATTATCGCCGCCTTGTAGAAGGATGTTCTTTTGTTCCAGCTCAGAATCTGTACTCCCTAAGGTTTCAAGACTGTGGACGGATGGCTATGATTTCTATGTGATGTTATAGCACAATGTTGGTGTGATGATAGGGTTCTTGTTTATGTGTCGAGGCAGTGAATGACTCAAAAGGAGGATTTCTCACTGTATGATTTAGAGGTTCAACATTTAATTCCAGCGAAGGAAAGGCAATCGGACTATAGATGTCCATGTTTGGTTGATGAAGTAAAAAGACTTGATAATTTCGAGTGTGGTGGAATTTTCATTGTGATGCAGTGTCGCCGTCCTTGTTTGGACACATTACGGTTTGTCGATGCTACGGTCTTCTTGGATTTTGCCTTCGGGGCAAGGTGTTGTGAAAGGGTGCCTGAGGGGCGGTTGCCAGAGATAGCTGTGTGGGGCGGTTCAGAATCGAATTGGTATTTCTAATGTGGATGGCTCGAGAAAGATGATCTTCGAAGAGGCTTAGAGTCAGTAACATTTTGTTGGTTCAGGTGCTACAGAGATGGATTTCGATTTGATGCAACATGTGAGCAGCGAAGTATGAGGAACGATATGGCAGGAAGTGTTTCGCGGTGGTTGAAGTACTAGCAGGCCAAGTATGAGAAGCAGAGGTTGAAAAGTTTCTTAAAACAGATGGTTTGACCGAAGTGGGAGTGGCAAGTAGCATATGGATTCTGTCGTAGGATAGCCATGTACCTTGAGGAAGATTAAAGCGATTTGGGAGGCATGATGGAAAGTGACTAAGTCTACGAATTATAATTGGAATGGTGGTTACTGTACGGAGAAAGATCAAATATGGCAGAAAGGAGTTTGGTTGAAATGAAGAGGGGTGTGAAGATTTGATTACCGTTTCAGGTGCAATATGACTTGAGTTCATAAAGTATAGTTGAACTTTCAATTGATGTCAATAGGGAAAGAGCATAACAGCTGGTGGGCGAGCATGAGCTCAGGAGAGTTTCCTGATTACATGGTAGTTGTACCCAGTGTAGTGTCGTTGGAAGATGTCGGTAAGGAATCCCACAGTTAGGTTATCTCCTGTGAAATGGTTAGCGGTGGCGTGATGTTGATAAAGCTTCTGTGAGGTATATTACTTGCTACCCCGTAAGTGGTCGAGTGTGTGACTATGACTGGTGATCCAGGATGTTCATGAAAAGCTTAACAAAAGACTTCGAGATGTCTGGCGGGTTAATGGTGCGAAATCATGGTAATAGAGAAGGAAGAATCGTCTTGGGCTCTACATTATGTGACGGTTACTTAGAGCTAAGTGGGTGATCTCCAGCGCCAACGATTGGATCGCGTGGTTGTCTTCTTGTGCGGTTTCTGATTATCGGTGCAGTGATGGATCAATTATGACTAAGAAAAAAGAAAACATCAGGGGTAATTCGAGCAAGGAACTTGATGAATGTGTGTTATACTTCTCCTTATCGATTCAGCTGTAGGTTTTGGGGAAGACTCAGAGTTTATGCTCATTGTGGGTGTAATGTACAAGGAAAAGAATTCAGCTAGTTGCTTCTTTGATAGGGTGTCCATGTGCTGACAGTGCACTAGAGTTTGGCTTATATTCGAGACCAAGTCAGAGTGGGTGGCTCTCAACAGTGATTCTAATGGGTTAGTTACGTGGCTGGAGATCGGGGTGTTGCAGCAAAGTGTGAACAATATTTGGGGAATTTTCTATGTTATCATCGGCCTGCGGGGCAGTACTGGAAAAAAATGGGAGAAACAGTTTCGGATTCGCGGAAGGTCTTTCATAATGGGTGTACCAGTTGGAGATGCTATTGTGCGCATGAGGAAGGTATGAGACGGTTCATGGGTATTGAGACGATGTGGTCTCATGAAGTGAGTCACTCGCGAGGAGTGTTGTTGAGTTTCGTTGTGATTTTTGAATGGAGCTACTATTATTTCTAAGGCAAGTCAAAAGTTAATTGAAAGAAGTTAGTTCAGTTAATAATAGTTGAATCAGCATGATTGTGGCAATGATCAGTTCCTTCGGCGTATGAAGTTATACCTGTGGTTAGTTGTTGTGCGTATGGGCTTGACAGCCACCATAATTTGATTTATTTGGGAGATACTTGATTCGAATGGCCTTGTTGTGTGAATGGACTCCGGAAGAGTCATGACGTTTTAGATCACGACTTGAGGTTTGTGTTTTCTGTGGTTTGGGAATTCAGTTGCGTGTTGCATTGGTTTTTCTCAAATGAGTTAAGTGAAAGGTTTCTAGCCGAAGAAGTGTTTATTCTACTAGCAATTCAGGGGTTATGATGAATTCTTGTATTCTCACATAGCAGCATGATGGGTGCAGTGAGAGGCATGGGAATTAGGAGTTGAGTATCAAGGTTGTGGTTCGGTGTTGATAAGAATGTTACGAGCTCGGAGGAGCAGGGAAGAATTCGGATGTTCAGAGTAAGCTGGCACTTTCTTTAGTGTCACCTGAGAACGACATTCTGTATACGAGGCTTTGTGTATTGATTTGCGGATTCTTGATTTGCTTTACAGAATTTGTGCGGTTGGTGGTGTGGAGGTGCAGACTTTGCTACCTGGTGCAAAAGGTCGTGGGAGAGTACCCCACGGGGAGATTTGTATAAGTGTGACATATTAGCCACTTGATTGTTAAAGATTGAAACCAAGTGTGGAGATTCTGATATTGTCGCTAATCTGAAAGTTTATGCCTGGAAGGCGCCCTAGTCCTTTGGGTGTGAACTGTGGGAGTTTGTCTCGGATCAAGACGGGTTGATTATTCGCACATGTGTTGTGGTTCCGTGTAGCTTGTGGTATTAGATGAGCAGGATGGCCCTTGAGATGTAGATCATTTATCGCACCTTGGTCGTGCTTGGGTTTTGTGGCGTATTGCGCTATCTGTCTCCCAAGAGTTGTATTTTTTTTTTTTGCACTTAGCGTGCTTATGGCCAATATTCGGTATTTCATAGCTAGAAGCTTTATGGCTTGATGAGTATGTCCTTATTTATTGTTATGAGTGGATCGGGTGGCATGCCTCCACGGGTACGTTACTCGGATCGGGTTTCACGTGGCATGGTATCATATTCGGATCGGGTTGCACGCCGCAACGGTATAATGTTCGGATCGGCTTGCATGCCGCAACAGTGATATGTTGAGTATGGTTCCCTATATCTAGTCCTACGTATTTTGTTTCTCATTTTCTGATAAGGGTTCATAACATCTGCTTGACCATTTATTTCGTTGTGCGGGCTGGGTAATTCTTTTTCAGAGCTCGTTCTTTCTCATGTGTCATATTCGAGTTGTAACTTGTCGGCGCATTGATGGCGTCATATGAGATCTGAGTCAGTGTTTGAGGTGGTTTATTGCCTGAGCAGCTTGAACTGGGTGAGACGAGATTATTGGGCCCGAAATTTGTGCAAATAGATTTATATAAGGTATATTTAAGAGCAAATATTGTTACTCAGTTCAGAAGGAGGTAATGGTTCTTGTCAGGAGGAGAGACTCCATGAATTATCGATTCGGTAGGTGGTTATGAGTTTCTACACATCTCTTTCGTCGTGGCAGTATTGCGAGAGTTGGAACAGGATTTATATACGTTATGAGATGTATTGCGGGCATCATATTTGTGAAATTTCAGCTATTGTGGTTGGAGGATGTTATCATGGCCATGTGAATTATGCGGGGCATGGTGTGATTTCAGCATAGGTGCATGATCATGTTTTGGTATAGTGTGTGGTGATTGGTACGGTGTTCATATGTTAGAATCAGATCTTGTAGAGAAATTCGGAGGTTGGAATTTGGTTCTAAGGCTTATTGACTGAATAAAAGGGAGGATTTTCAGTCTGACTCAAGCTAATGTGTTCAACTGGATTGTGGTGGCATGGGCAAGTGCACGAGGTGTTAAATAGTGATTTTGGACAACTCCGGAGCAGTCCTTAATACGTTCGAGGACGAAGGTATGTTTAAGTTGGGGAGAAGGTAACGACCTGACCAGTCGTTTTGAGCTTTAGCGCGTCGTTCGGCGGTTTTAGGCCTTGAATAGCTTCACTTCGGGTATTATGACTTGCACATGTGGTCGCAATTGAATCTTGGGAAGTTCGGGATTGATTTGGAAAGAAAATTCTAAATTCGAAAGCTTTAAGTTGAAAGAATTGGCTTAGGTGTGACTTTTGAGTAAACGACCTCGGAATCAGGATTTGAAGGTTCCAATAGGTTCGTATAATGATTTCGGACTTGGGCGTATGTTCAGGTCGAGTATCAGATCACCCGGGAGCATTTTAGCGCTTATTATGAACGGTTGGTATTTTGAAAGTTTAAGAAATTCTTAAGTTTTGGCTTGAAGTGGATTTTCATGTTATCTGTGTCCGTTTGATATTCCGAGCCTTGGAATAGCTTCACCATATCATTTATGACTCGTGTGCAAAATTTAAGGTCAATCGGACTTGATTTGATACGTTTCGGCACAAGATATAGAATTTGGAAATTTGAAAATTCATAAATTTGATTCGAGACGCGATTCATGATTTTAATGTTGTTTGACGTAATTTAAGGCTTTGACTAACTTCATAGTATATTTTGGGACGTCTTGGTATATTTGGTTAAGGTCCCAGGGGGCTCGGGTGGATTCCGGATGGTTAACGGATTCATTTTGGACTTAAGAGATGCTGAAGCTGGGCAGCAGCTGGTGTAACCGCTTCTACGGAAGTTTGGTCGCAGGAGAGATCTTGCAAAAGCAAGGTGAGGTCCGTAAAAGCAGCTTGGGTAGCTTGGGCGTGAAGTCGCAGAAGCGGAAGCGGGCAGCGCACCTGCGTGTGCGCAAAAGCGAGGTTAGGGCTGCAGGTGCAGGATTTTGCGCCAGATGCGCTAGAGTGTGTCGAACCTGCGGTTGCACAGGAGAAAAAGAATTTTCGCAGGTGCGATGGTCTGGTAACAGTGGTCTTCTGCAGAAGCGAGGGAGTTTCTGTAGAAACAGCATATATTCCGCAAATGCGAAAAATCGTCTGGGTAGAAAGTTCTTTTAAAAGAGGGATTTGGCCCATATTCTCTCATTTTCACTTGGTTGGGACGATTTTGGAGAGCTTCAAGGGGAGGTTTCATCAAGAAACACAAGGTAAGTTCTTCCCACCTATTACAAGTTAAATACATAGTTTGTATAAGGATTTAAACATAAAAATTAGTGGAATGGGTTTTGGTAGAAAATCTAGAATTGGTATTTTTGGATTTTGACCACGAAAGTGGACGTGAAATTGGGAATAAGTTTTATATGTGAGTTCGTAAGGCTATGGTTATGTTTATATTCAAAAAATTTCGGGATGGGGGCACGTGAACCCGAGGGTTGATTTTGTAGACTTTTTGAGCGGAGTTGGAAATTGTTTAAATTGATTTATTATGGGTATTAGAATATATTTTGACTTGTTTGCATGGTGTTTGAATAGTTTTGGATCGACGAGCTTTGGTTTGAGGTGTTAGAGAGGCCTTGGAGCCGATTTTGGAACTTCGGAGCGAGGTAAGTCTCCTGTCTAACTCTATGAGGGAAAAACTACCCCTAGGCGATGTAATTGTTATGTGTTACTTATTGCGTAGGGCTACATATGCACAAGGTAACGAGAGTTCATGTGTAGCTAGATTCATGTTATGTCCAGGTAGACTTAGGTTCACACCATGCTATAACTGTACTATTTGAGTTGTCTCTTGCCTATTAAATTCCTTCATATTACATTGCGATTTGAGACTAGACTTGTGTAGAATGATCGACTTGTTATTGTAGAAATTTGACGGGCTTCATGATAAGCCGCGAATATAATTGTACTCGCCTTACGAAATTCTTCCGTATTATGCGTTTTCATCGAAAGGTTTCCCTTAAAATATATCTCACACGTCTATTCGTGAGCGGGGTCAAGGACTCGTTAAAGCTTTTTATTCTAATGAGACTGGGCCGTTCGCCTCGACGGTATAATAGATACATCTATGGTTCGTGTCGTTCGACCCTCAGCAATGCACACATTATGATAGGATCGGGCCGTACGCCTCGGCAGGATTATGTATCACACTCTCATGGGAGTGGGTTGTTCGCCTCGGCAATATAATAGATGTATTTATGATTCGTGCAGTTCAATCTTCGGCAGTGCACATATTATGATGGGATCGGGCCATACGCCTCGGCATTTCTATAAAATACTCTTATGAAATCGTGCGTAATAATTGGCAAGAAGCCAGCATATCTGTGAGCTTTTCCTGATTGAGCTGTGACGATCTATCTGGTAAGGTGCATTATATATATACTCCGATTGAGGAGGTAGCTACTAGTTGAGAGTTTGAGTCATTGCTGAGAGGAGGACTGTACCATGTATTTACACTTGTTATTTCGTTTATCTACTCTGATTCACATCTGTTTACTTCTATTGTATCTATCATATTAGACCACTAGTAAGTGTTGATGTCGACCCCTCTCTGGGGTTAGGCTAGATGCTTACTGGGTACGCGTTGATTTACTTACTCATACTATACTTGCTGCACTTTTTGTGCAGGTACTTATATGTCTGGTGGTCCTTTAGGCGCAGAGGCGCGGTCATTGCCGGGGACTTTACCGTGAGTTGCATTTTATATTACGACCCGCAGCCTGTAGAGTCTCCATCAGAGTTATTTATGTTATCCTGTCTAATTTGTATTCCAGACAGATGTTGTATATCATTACATTTCCTAGTTGATGCTCATGCACTTGTGACACCGGGTTTAGGGGGTTCCTACAGGTTATTCACTATTGTAGTTCGTGTAAATTTTATTTCGCACTATTTCATTTAGAAAAATTATGATTTTAAGGTATTAGAATGAGTAATTAAATTGACTAGTCACTGTTGGCTTGCCTGACGGCGGTGTTAGGCGCCATCACGACCACTAGTAGATTTTGGATCGTGACATCTATATTTACTTAAAGAAAGTCAGCCCTGAGATTTTGCCATATGTCACATGCATAAAATGTCATGTAGCAACTTTAGGACAAATTAGTTAATTTAGGTAAAATTAGTTTCTTTTTCAAATATTGAATTTGAAAACAATTAACTAGGTATTCTATTTTTTAAAGATACAGTAGTTTCTACGTTTTCTTAAAGGTCCTTCAAAGTTGTGAGTGTATTTTGTAGAACACAGTGAAATAGTGTGTCTAGAAAAAAGTGAAACTTTATTTCTTTGGGGTTGACTGTTGGCGGTTTTTGAACTATCATGATATAATTATAAACTATTATGGAGTACCTATTAAAAATCGTTGTTTTACTCATGGTGGATACAGTTCACTATGATTATTTGTTTAAATAGGTTCTTGCTTTGCTACTATTAAAACTAGTTTCTCTTTTTAAATTTTGGATTTGAAAATAATTAATTAGGTATTCTATATCTTTAAAAAACAGTAGTTTCTATGTTTTTTTTAAAGAACAGCAATTGGGAACGTCATTTTCGCCTATTTGCTCTAAAAATTTCATCATCTAAATCCGGCGCTTTAATCCCATGATCTCTCACCACGATTTCAACTCCTCACTCACGAATTCTTATGTGCTGGATTCCAGTAACATGATTTCACAGTTTTTTCAAATCAGTTCTATTTTTATAATATATATTTCTATTTTTTCTCCATCGTATGCATATCAAACAACAATTCTGAAGTACAAGAGGCGATTGATATGCTTTGTAGTTCATATCAAATATTTATTCTACTTGAGATTGTATTTCTGTAACAGATAATTTTCATGAAGTTTGTTCATGGCGTATGTTATATATAAAAGATCTGGTATCTATGGCAACTGTTGTTTATCAATCTTGGGGACATACGACAGATTCTTGCTCATGTATCATTGTTTCCTTTCACATGCATTTTTTGGAGAATCATCAGCAAAAGTCAACTATTTCAAATACGGGATTGCCTCATATGTGTTTCTATAAGCATTTTATTGGAATTTCTACTTATATTTATAAATACCTATGTCTATTTCAGGATTTAATGGCGGTTGAAATCAATTTCGTTAGCAAAATTAGTAGCAAGTCAATGAATCGAAAATTAAAGGTTCGTATTGTCAGGCTTTGGAAAAATCCGGATCGCGACAGACCTGATAGACCTTTTTCAATTGAGATTATTCTGGTGGATGAAAAGGTATTATTTAAAACTTTATAATTACTTTCTATTTAGCATTGTTTACATATGCATAAGCATATTACAGTCATATACGAAATAACTTAGTCATTAACTAATTGAGTTTTTTTGTAGGGTGACCGTATTCGCAAGTATTGGTAGGTCATTTATCCAAAGGTTCAAACAAAAATTAAGAAAATGAGTTTGTACATCATGAAGAATTTCGTGGTTTGTCCAAATAATATGAAGCTGAAGACCAAAGACCACAAGTTTAAGTTGATGTTCACGCATAAGATCACTACTGAAGAAATACATGATTCACATTCCAACATGTGTATTTTCAAATTTAGAACCTATGTGCAGCTGTCAAATTCCCAAGAATTTGACAATACTGAGCTATTCAATGATTAAATTTTTCTCATTTTTTCCAGTTTTATTTCACTTTGTTTTATTTGTGTTCTATCTTATGAGTGCTAAGTGTGAACTAAATCAATACTAATTACAGAACATAAGATCAAAGATTAATTTTAGATTAAAGCTGAATTTCTTGACATTATTAAATACTATTTAGAAGGCCTTTGTAGGCGTATGGAACTAAAGAAGAGGGGGAGGGGGAGG
>MCJB01016028.1:1636-68286 GCA_002018475.1 Nicotiana obtusifolia
ATGAAGTCGAGATACTAAGGTTATGCTCCCCCTAATGTAGTAGAATGTATTGATATTGATAGTAATTCCCGCTCTTGATATGCAATTGGGTCTTAATAGTGTGCTATCCAATATTTTCCAATATCTAGACAACGTATCCTTTTATGATTCTTCCGAATACATTAAAGTCGAAATAACAAATACCCAATTATTTGCCAACTTAAAATCTTCTTATTCCTAAGTGATTTTATTAGACAAGGGTTAAAGCCTTGAATCGTCGTTACTTATTTCTACCAAACTCTATCTCCCTTTTCCAAGATTCAATAGTGTAAATTGGCACCCGTTAATGTTTGCAACCACTAACGATTCAATTAAGAATGAGAAATAAATAAACATCAAGCTTCTTATGAAATTAGAATCAAAATCAATTGTTCAATAACATTCTACCCATCTAGGGTTCACAACCTTAGTATTGAAATTTAGCTACACATATTTAGAACTAAAGAACAAATAACAGAAATTGAATTCATCTTACAAAAAATAAGGATTTCCAAGTTTTGATCACCCAAATATCTCTCCCAAGTTGAATTTAACCAAAAGCACTATGTTTGTACTCTAAAATCTGACAAGTCTCTCTGCACATAACCCTAGAGAGGCTATTTCTAGAGGCCCAAAAACCGAGGTGAATTGAAATAGCAGCTGGGCCGACTTTGTCTTCTGCGATCGCATTCCTGTCGCATATCAGGAATGCGGTCCGCAGAATATGCATCTCGTATCGCAGACTGCCCCAGTACTCTTCCTTCCTATCGCATTTCAGAATGCGAACCGCAGAGTGATTCTGCAATCGCAGAATGCGATCGCTATTCCCTTCGATTTTTCATCTAAGACTCTGTCTGCATCTGCGGCGATAATGCGATGCGCATTTTCATTCTGCGATCGCATTATCGACAACTTTCTTCTGCTAACTTCGGCTTGAGTTTCTGCCTGAATCTGCGATCAACATTCCAATTCTGCGACTCGCAGATCCACTATGCGGTCGCAGAATTACTCCTGTTGTATTGTTGGCATCTTTTCTTGCCTTGGCACAACTTTTGGCCTTCTTTTCGCGCTTTTGGGTTTCTTGCATCCATGTACTGAAACTAAAGAAAACTAAGTAAATAATGTGATAATTATCAAGTAGAACAAGCAATTTCTAATCAAATAGTATCAATATGTGCCGAAATTCCCCGGCACATCAGTCCCCAGGCTCAAACTAGTGTTGCAGGCTCTCCCCTCTTGCATTGTGTGGGAATTATGGAAAAAAAGGAACAACTACAAGTATGGAGAAACAGTAACTACTAGCAGAGTCATATATCAGATTTCCACCATATTACAGGCTGTAGTCCAACTTAGAAAGTCAGGTATCAAGGTCCCTCACAAGTGGCAAGATCTCCTGAACATGATGGAAAACTACACTCCAAGACTGAATTACAACAAAGTTATCTGGGAATTCTCAATGGATGGATGGCACAAAGTCAATACTGATGGAGCATCTAAAGGAAATCCAGGAAGGAGTGCAATAGGTTTCTGTGTGAGGAATGAAGAAGGAGAGATTCTATATGTACTGGGCAAAGAAATCCCAGAAGGATCAAATACAATAGCAGAAGCAGTAGCAATTGTGGAGGCCCTAAAATTCTGCCATTCTCACAACTATTCCCATATATGGCTTCAAATAGACTCAAAGCTTCTGAACAACACAATCAATGGCATATGGAAGCCACCTTGGTGTATAGCTGATCAAGTGGAGGAGGTGCTGTAACTGAAAGAAGCTTTCACACTCAAAGTGACACACATATATAGGGAGGGAAACAAACTAGCTGACCACCTAGCAAATCATGCTCTTGATGTTGGGAGGATTGAATGTCATGACTTCTGGCAGCTAGAATCACAAGGTAGAAGGATGCTAAATGAGGACAAAATGCAATGCCCATACATAAGAGTGAAGGTAGAAAAATAGCAAATAAGAAAATGGGATAGTGGCCTCACGCTGGGCAGCAGGCACATAATCTTCCAAACCCACAGCAAAAGATCACTAGCATGAGCCTTAGATCACACACTGCTTTCCTAACATGTTTAATAATTCTGCAGGCGCACATGTCAATCAAAACAAAGCATGGGATCAGCAAGAAGCCTCTGGGAGATCACAAGCATAATTACAACAGCTATAATGAGGGGAGGTTGGGGCAACTGCCTCACAATAACATGCTGTTATCGTTTTTGCGGGAAATACTGGAGCAATCAATGCACACTCAACTGGAACTCTTCATAACTTGTTTCCTGGTGTTGGCAGGCACACTGGTTAATCACAAGAACAAGCACAACACCAGTAATGAGGAGAGACTGGGCAATGGCTTCACACTAACAGGTTGCTATCTTTTGCAGGAAACACTGGCACAATCAACTCCACAGTCCAGCACACTCAACTGGAAGCCTACATGACTTATTTCTTATTCATTGCAGGTATACTGGCATATCCAATCTACTACCAAGGTTTAACTACTTTGGTAACCAGCCTGGGCTGCCATCACTTCAAGGGTACTAGTCGAAAAGAAGCTAGACATACAATGCAGCGACTGCAATACTCAAATGCAGATCAGTTTTCATTCCAACAACAGGATAAACATGTCCAAAATAGCAGTAGCACCATAAGACAGCATCAACTGCTCACCATTCTATCACAAGAAAGGCTACACTCTTGGGACCAGTTTACTACTGAAGAAGCAATGTATGGTATTAGCATTTTCAATGCTCATTCCATTGCCTCTTTGGTAAGTAGACTGGATTCCAACCACTTTGTGCAACTCCAGCAAATACACAACTGCCAGCAGCAAAATAGGTTCAGCAACAACAGCCTCACTTCCCAGAATCACAGCTCCAGTAAAGAAAGAAGAATCATCAAAATTATCAATCTCACCTCAGAAGATGCCATCACTAAATTCAATAAATCTCTAAACACTGCAGACAACTTGGGGAGGTCCAGATCATTATTGCAATTGCAGTGTGTGGTATTAGCACTCCTCGTGCTCAACCTGTTGCAATTACAACAATCATCATGGACCTCCCCTGCCATCATACATCACAGGAATCCAACCAACACTCAGCTACACAGGAGAAACAACATAAACAAACAATAATCAAGCAACCAGCAGTTACATGATACAACAACACATTCAACAAATAGTCAACAGAAGCAGCAATCTCAAGCCAACACAGATGATCCAGACACAAATCCAGACCAACTGATACACCAACAACAAAAACATCTTTATAGTACCAACAGCTCCAATAATCAGAAGCAAAAGAACAAGAAGGACCACATTAATGCCATCACTGATTTTATTACATTGCCCTTCACTACAGACAGTTTGGACTGGTCCATATCATTGGTGCAGTTGGAATGTGTGGTATTAGCATTCTTAGTGCTCAATCTATTGCAAAAACAGCAATCATCATGGATCATTCCATTTCTCATACTCCACAAAAACCCAACCAACACACAGCAGCATAGGAGCAGTAATAGACTTACGCAAAAACCAACTCAGCAGCAGCCCCATGACACTGGAGCACAATCAACACACCACCAGCAGAAACAACACTCATACAGGAACAACAACAAGTCAACCACTGGACTAAAGGCAGACTCAGAGAAAGACAGAAGTGCCAACAAACACAGGAGGACACATCAACTGAAGACACTACTCTTACACTTAATCACTCAAATACAAAAACAAACAACACAATCCTTCAGAAGCAGCAAGCCGAACAGTCAACAACAGCCCCAACACTCAGCACACATCAGACCTAGTACCAACAGCAGTAGCTTGGAAATGGTTCAGACAGCACGATCAACACAGCTGTCCAGTTACAAGATACATCTCGATAGCCATCTTCAACTTAGCTTTCCTTATTCTGGAGGTCAAAGCAAAATTGAAGATAGCGCGTGCTTTTTTGTCACACTTTTGCAAAATCTTGACACCATTGATAGTTGTCAGAGGTAGCAGATCCTTCATCCGTTTAGTAGCAATAGGAACATATGTACGTTTTTGTATAGCTGACCTACAAAAATTACATATTATTTTTGTACATATGATTGTCTACTATAAAATAGACAATCGTCACATCACCATAGGTCTAACTCCTTACTATTACCTAGGTACTTTTAGTCAACAATTTAGGATAACTATAAGTACATGTATTTTTCTTTTTTGGAGGTTAGGTTTATGTCCCCCTCCACTCTTGTATTTTGTTCCTATTAATAAAATCTATATTTAACCAAAAAAAAAAAAAAAAGAAGGAAGGAAAAAATCAAGGAGTAAATCCTGTCCCAAAAAAAGAAGAAAATTTAAAAGAAAAAGAAAAAGGTAAAGAAAAAACAAACACAAAAAAAGAAACAATGATATGACCCCTACTTTCTCAACTACTAGACCCTCAACCTTGGAGACCAAGGAACAAAAAGGGTCATTTACCTCCACTACTTATGAAGGGTCAACTAGTTATATCCAACACAACCAATTCTCTATCCTAAGTCAATTAGATTTAGAGAATAAATTACCAAAACAAAAAAAAATTACAAATCAGACACTCCAACCCCGTCATTACGACGTCACCCACCATACATCACCAAGAACAAAAAATCATTCGTTCCTATTTACGGCTTCAAAAACTAACTGCCTACCACCTGGCCACAAACAAAAGACTCTTTTAAAGCACATGGGACTATCGCACCCACAAAATCACTGAAAATAACACGCCAAAATAGGCACAACATGGGGACACATACAGTATCTCAAAGATATGAGCAGATTACCAAATCAGAAAAAATAATAAAATACACAGTACTAAAAATAGAGACACTACCATGGACACTACTCCTAAGAAGCCTACCATGCATGTAATCATTACCCATTATGAAACCTACTCCCACCCAACTATCTACACTACCTCTACAACTGCAAAATCCCATCACCCAACCCATCACTCATCATCTCTCAACTCACCCCCAAAAAACAAAACCCCAACCAAATACCACTTGGTCACCCCCTCCATAATCACCGCTACCACAATCTCTTACAATGACCAAATCCCTATTATCCCAACCTCTAAAAATATATCGCCATTACAGCCACCGTACCAACCACCACAACTAACGATGCCACCACCACTGCCAACACAATAGAGACAAAAACCATCACTTCTCATGCCAACACAGTCACACACAAACGACCAACTACTTTGTTCAAACCACAGTAGTGCCAATACCAGTCCCCGTGGCAATACAACAGCAGCCTACAATGCTACTAGTCATGCACTAGCCACCACCAACTCCCTGGCTGGATGTAGTGGGACGCCGCCAGCATGCTCAGTTCTTTTTGGACAACACACATGACCTCATCGAGTAGATGCAAGAATGGGGATCAAACACAAAAATACGCATGGAAACAATGCACAACCTAGAAATAGCAGCTATAGAGATGGTGAACCACCTGAATGCAGCCACGCAACAACTACCACAGGTGCAAGGATACTACCAGCTAGTGCAGGTGCAGTAGGTACAACAAGTTCATACACCCCACAAAACAACTGGTTGCTCTCATCACCGGAAATGAAGGAGATAGCTCTGCCGAAAAATCTGGGCATAGAGCCGGATGCACTACCAGCGGAGCCATTGTCCCCTTTGAATTTGAAAGACGATATAATCATCCTAATGAACCCAGAAATGCAGACACCAAGCATCCTAGATCAAATGCTGTAACACATCACACTAAGGAAATCACCGCTGTTCACTATCTATGAAGACAGAGAAAAACGATACTTCATCACAGTTCCAAAAATGTACTACGAATAGCAGTGAATGTTCGCACCTACCCATACTCGATCATCCACAAACATGCAGCACTGATTCTGCCAACACTCATGGAGGAAGACTTGCCATTACCAGCGAACAATGGGGACGATCATCCACTGATTGCGCATCTATGCATGTCACTGGCCCCGAGTGGGAGCTCATGCAAAACTAATGAACCCAAAATGAAGATCCTCCTTTGGAACTGGAGGGGCTGCAACAATCAAGAATTTCGGTGCAACTTCAAAGACATTGTTGACTGGAACAATCGTTCAATTATCTGTCTCACCGAAATGCGCATGCAGAGGTACTACGAGCTCATGGAATTTATTGATTTCACTGACCTGTTTGAAATTAGCGTAGATGGCTACGTAGATAGAGTCATACTAATGTAGAATCATGAGGAATTGGAAATGGATCCAGTAGCAGTTACTGACCAAGAGATCCATGCCAACATCCAGGTTAGTAGAACTTTAATACCTTAGCTACTATCTTTAGTTTATGCCAGCACTTTATTAGCAAATAGGAAAATTCTACGGAATAATCTGCAAGTAGTTGCTAAACATAATATTTACTAGTGGCTATTATGTGGAGACCATAATAAAGTCACAGACACCTCTGAAAAGTTTGGAGGTAGGTATACTAATAGAAGTACTGCATTTATAAACTATCTTGATGCTATTGATATGATTGACTTGGGTTTTGTGGGTCCATGCTTTACATGGAAAAATAAAAGGAAAAAAGCAACAACAAATCTAGAAAAGATTAGACCGATTTCTTGAAAACTCAGACTGGGTGGAAATGTTCCCGGATGCCACTTTCACACACATGCAACATACACATTCAGACCACCGCCCGCTCCTACTTAGCCTGACAAAAATTATTAGCAAAATACACGTTTTTCGCTTTGAAACAATGTGGCTTAGTCACCCACTTTTTTCAAATAAAGTTAAGCAACATTGAAATAATAATAGAAATTATGCAACTGCCATTTTCTCTTTCACAGAACACGTGGTAGAATGAAATAGGTCTACATTTGGAAATATTTTTTTAAGAAAGAGAATACTTCTTGCCCGAATTCTATGATTACAAAACATGCAACCACAAAATAAAACCCAATCTCACCAAAACCTAGAAAATAATCTTATTCATGAATACAACATAATCCTTCAAAATGAATAAGATTTTTGAAAATTAAAATCAAGAGTACAATGGCTTAATAAAGGGGATGCCCACACAAAATTCTTTCATATATCCGCTATCTAGAGGAGCAGAAAAAATAAAATATTAGGGCTTAATGACGCATTTGGTAATTGAACTTTTGACCCCAAAGGGAACACATGATATAATTTCAGTTATGGAATATAAAGAGAGAGTAATTAATTGTGGCAATTAACAATATAATATCATATCAATTGCTTTACCGGTTCGTATTTCTTTATTATTTATTATGCAAATAAAGAAAGCAATGAAAAATTGTATTAATGGTAATGAAGAGTGATAAGAGAATAGTGAAGAATCACTATATAAAAGGTAATCCCTTTGCTGTTGGCTCATATAAACCCCTTTACTTTGATTATCAATCACTTCAAAAAACTCTACACAACTGAATTCGATTCATGCCCATTTATCATGACACTAATCCAAGCCTACTTAACATACTATCATATCAGGATAAAGAAACTCTTATTAGACCTCTTTTAGTCACTGAAATAAAAAACGCTTAAAGGCACCGGGTCCGGATGGCATCCACCCAATTTTCTTTCAGAAATACTAGTCAGACACAAAATCAACTATCATTGATACATGTACACAAGCTTTTGCTACCTTAGTAATATCGGATGAAATAAACAGGATTTAGTAACTCTTATTCCTAAAGTCAAGCACCCACAAAATATATTTCAATATAGGCTCATCAGCCTATGTAACACAATCTATAAGATTATAACAAAAGTTATTGTAAATGCATACGCCCATCCCTCAATAAAATTATTAGTCCTAATAAGTGCAGCTTTATTCCAGGAAGGAGAGCAACTGAAAATGCTATAATTATCCAAGAAGGAATCCACTCTTTCAGGAATTGTACTAGGAGGACTGGGAAGATGATGCTCAAGATTCATCTTGGAAAGGCCTTTCACCGACTTGAATAGTCATTCGTCAGGAGCTCCTTGCACGCACTAAATTTTTCACAAGACTTAATAACACTTACCATGAATTGCATATCTACCAAAACAACATCAATCGTTGCAAATGGCAAACCTACAGAATTCTTTGAACCATCAAGAGGCTTCCGACAAGGAAACCCACTATCTCCGTACCTATTCATCATCTGTATGCAATCCCTAAAACGTTACATTGATTATGAGGTAGATATTTTGAGTTGAAAACCCATTAAAATAAGCCATAATGGCCCCTCCATATCCCACCTCTTATTCACGAATGACTTTATCCTTTTCTCAGAAGCAAACAATGCACGTGCAACTTCTATCATAAACATATTTAACTTCATTTCCCATTAATCCGGACAGAGAATAAATTCCTCCAAATACAAAATAATTTTTTTCTCAAATATACTAACTACAAAGCAAATATCCTTGACTACCACCCTAAACATTAAGATTAAAAATAATGTGGGTAAGTACCTGAGTCTTTTGATTATTAATTTACAACCAAAAAGCTCGGACTATCAATTCATACTTGACAGGATGAATACTAGACTAAAAGGATAGAAAGCCAAGCTTTTAACATTATTTGGGAGATTAACCCTTGTAAAATCAACTCTGTCAGCCATACCCACCAACTCCATGCAAATAAATCTTCTTCCAGCAAAGACTAGAAACAATATTGATCGCATCCAGAGAAACTTCCTATGGGGTTCTACCAGGGATCACAGAAAAAGCCACCACATCAATTGGGATAAGGTAACATTGCCTAAGCAACAAGGAGGCCTTGGGTTGTACAAAGCAAAAGTTTAAAAATCGCACTCTTCTCAAGCCTACTATGGAGATATCTCTCCAATCCTGACTCTCTATTGTCTAAAGTGATAAAGGGTAAATATCTTAATAATCCAAGAAGGAATCCTTTGATTTATAAAAACAATGACTCCTACATCTGGAAAAGCACTGCAGAAACTTATTCCTTTTTCTCCAAAAGCATCGCTTGAAATGTTGGAAATCAGAGTCAGATAAGCTTATGGGATGACAAATGGATTATAGGCAAACACACTCTAAGGAAATTAATAGAGGGCCCCTTAGGTAAAGAAGATTTCAATAAAAAATTAAATTACCTTATAATCAATAAAAATTAAAATTTAGAAGCTCTTTCATACGATTTCCAAAATACGATCTCTGACCTTGTGACACAAACATACATTCCTTTCTCTAAAAACAGAAACGATTCATTCTTCTGAAAAGAAATGCATTTTCACCATTTCTGGATATGGAAAGCAACATGCCACAACAAGCTCAAGACATTCATATGGCTATTAGTCAATCAACGACTCCCCACTGCTTGTCCTGAGCCAAAGGAAAATAATTGAATTAAATACCTGCAAACATTGTGGGACAAAGGAAAACACAAACCACTTGTTCTTTCATTGCCCTATGAACAATACAATATGAGGAGAGTTAGACATCACCCCTCCAACCTCAAACCAACTAGATTGGATAAAAAGTACTTGTAACCCTACTATGAGCATCCTTCTACCCAATAACACAACAATCTCAATGATAGTTATAACACTAATTATTCTTTGGCATATATGGCTCAACCATAATCCCGACTACTTCAACAATTGCTCTACCAAAATAGACACCCTAAAAACAATTACACACGCAATGGAATACCTATACCTAACAAACCATAATTTCAAAAATAACTTCAACACTAAAATCCCAATATAGTGGATACCCCCACCACGAAACATCTATAAACTTAATATGGATGGTGCATACCAAAAAAACTCCAACATCGAAAGAGCAGGAGGAATCATCAGAGATTCCGAAGCAAATTGAATTGATGGATTCTCCAGTCGCATAATCCAGTCGCATAATAGTCTTATCACCAATTCAAGGAGAAATTATTGCCCTATTAATGGGGTTAGAACTTGCTTTCACAAGAAATCGAACACCGATTATGGTGGAAATAGATTGCTAGGTATTACTCTACCTATTACAGGACAAACTTCACAACAAAGCTAATGATAATTTTCTTCATGATTGTAGATTCCTGCTAGACGCACTGGGCCAGCCGGATGTTAGGCATGTCTACCATGAAGGAAACCAAGTGGCACATAAACTAGCGCAGTTTACGCGCAACTGTAACTCCCCTACCAATGCTGAGTGTGAAGACTACTTCTGGAGTGAACCACATTTATTTGCTTTCTATACTTTTTGCAAAGACTTATTTGCTTCGTTAAGATCAATCTCAGACTATAATAACTCTCTTTAATTTCTTGCATAATAATAATATCTCGTCTTTAAGCGAAAAAAAAGAATGTAAGGCTTACAGGATGCTGTGGGTCAGCAACATTACTGTCTCATGTACTACTTCTTTAGAGGCCCATCATACTCATTGTTTTTACCTCAGCATTTGTTCCAATTACGAATAAGTCTCATGTTTCCCCGCTTAAAACATAGTCATACTAATATGCTATCAAAACTAAATAGGAGAATTTAATAATGTGTCTCTTATATGCGTTGAAAGAACGTTAATATCTTATTAAATTTACTTATGATTTTAATTATTGAAGAAGATTTGTAGAAGCCAAAACAAATTGAGATACAGTATAAATCGAGCTAAATCTTTGGGTAAAGGGAAAAGGCACAAAGCAGAAAGAGAAATTTCCTCGAACACCTACAGGGCAAAGGGTGAAACAAAATACGATCATTAAAAGTATGCAAAAAGATGAGAGAACAGAGAAAAAAAATGCAAAATCAAGAATTAGGTGCAAACAAGACCTAGAACAGACAACAATATACAATATATACTAAGGAAGGAAAAATAAAACTTACTACTATTAATAAGAGGAATGAACTGCCGTGCATCATTCTCTCTCTACATTCTCCCGGCACATGTTAAAAGCGTACTACCGTGCGCACCACCGGAAAATGTCGAGACGGCGGTCGAGAAAAACGAACAACCAAGCAATACATGTAGAATTGATAATCGAAGCGGTGAGGAAAGGATTAGGCCTCACTGATGCAAAAGCGTAACACCAGAAGATAGGGGAAATGAACGAAACATGGCATACGTTACCAAATCGGAAAGCGGACGTTACCACTCCACCAGCCACAATTTTTGAACTATGACAGCAGTAGGAAGTGAAGTGGCCAAAATAACGAATGTTACAGCTGAAGCTACGGATAACAGGGTGAAGGTCCTAATCCAATTGAAGCTGGGGTTGAGAGTGACCAAGGAGAGAAGGCGATAGGAGCGAGGAAGCAGCTGGATCTAAATGCAGAGGGGGAAGGAGTTAAGCCTTTGGTAAATCTGTTTGCTGGAAATAGATTTGTTGCCAGGGGAACGAGCCTAAGTTTCATAGCTCCAACGATTCACAATGGTGAAGGATCCACAGGGGAACAAAGGATTTTCTACAGAAGATTATCGTGAAGGATCCACAGGGGAAGATGTTTACATAGGAAATACAATACGACTAGGTGCCGGAGTTTTGTGAGTCCTGCCTGCAAGCTGGACATGATTGTGCAAAAAATAAACAACATCAAACAAGGAAGAAGCTAAAGGAGAGAAATCAAAAACCAAGGGAAAAGAATCAGACCAAGCAATAGGTATGGCAGACCAAACAGCCACAGGTTCAGGTGGTAGTGCAGAAACACGGGATTGGACAGGGTATTGGAACAACTCAAAAGCATGATCCCAAGGATGATGAAGGGTGGCAAGAAGCAGGAAGGAAATCTGCAAACAAAAGCAATAAAAATGTTAGTATAGCAACAAGCCAGGTGCCTACTAATAACGGTTTTGGTCCAATGTCAAAATCCAATACACAAGCAGACAGAGGGAAAGTAGATATGGAAGGGAAATGTAGTTATTGTAGGAATGAAGGAAGACCCCAATCATCTCAGCATTCCACATGAAGATCGTCACATGGAATGTCAGGGGAATAAACAAAGTATACAAGTAAAAGGAGTTGAAGGAGTTTTTGAAGGAGAATAAAGTAACCTTAATAGTTATCTCAGAGCATAGAGTTAATAGCAATAAGGCCGCCAAGATAGTAAGCAAAATAGTTTATGGCTGGGAATGGTGCACCAATGGATCTAATAGAACTAGAGATTGTATATGGATAATATGAAACCCTACTGAAGTAAAATTTACAGTCATGGAGATCCATGATCAGTTAATTCATGGAATAATACAGTATAGACATACTAGTATAATCATTCACTTCTCAGCAGTGTATGGATTACATAATGTTCCTGCTAGTAAAGACCTATGGAGGAAACTGAAGAAAATAGAGGAGCTAATGATCTACCCTTGTTTGATAATGGAGAACTTTAATTCAGTGCTAGATGTGGAGGACAAAACACAAGGAAATGAGGTACAAGAATATGAAACCAGAGACTGCAGAAGGTTCCTAGAAGAATGTGGGGTTGCACAGCTTCAAACCACTGGAAGAACATTTCCATGGACCAGTAGCCATGTTTATAGTAAGATAAATAGAGCACTAGTGAATGCACAGTGGATGAATACTATGCCTCTTTTGCAAGTCCATATCAAGGATCCATACTTCTCGGATGACTCTCCACTAAGCATTGAGATTGGAGAGGAGAAAAACAAAAGTAAGAAGCCTTTTAGATTTCTGAATTTCCTAGCAAAACATCCCGAGTTTGCAGATATAGTCAAGAGAAGCTGGGCAAGTCAAAGGCCCGCACAAGGCATGATGAACATATAGTTAAAGCTGAAGACAGTTACAGGAGCCTTGAAGAGCCTAAACAGCAGGGAGTTTATAGGAGTGGAGAACAAAATTCAGAATATTAGGGACAAGCTGAAGGAATTGCAAACACAAATGAAGAAAATTAGCTATTCTACAGGAAAGTTTAAGGAAGAAAAGGAACTAAAAAAGCAACTTGAAAAGTGGAGTGTAATAGAAGAAAGCATTTATAGGCAAAAGTTAAGGGTCCAATGGCTTAAGCTGGGTGATTCCAATACAATATACTTCTATGTCAACATGAAGGGGAGAAGAGCGCAAAATTATATAAAGCAGCTTAAATCCACAGAAGGAAGGATATTGCAAAAGCCAGAGGAGATCAAAGAAGAGATAATTGGCTTCTACAAAGGCCTTTTAGGCTCAAGCCAGAATTGTATACCTGCCAACGATCCAGAGATCATGAAGGAGGGACCACTACTGAACAAGCTCAACAGCTTCAACTAATAAGTCCATTCACAAAACAAGAAATGTATCAAGCATTGGAAGGGATAGACGCTCTGAAAGCTCCAGGTTGTGATGGATTTAATTCAATGTTCTTTCAGGAAACATGTCACATACTGGGAGAGGAGGTAACAACTGAAGTACTTAGGTTCTTTGAAACAGCAGATATATATAGACCAATAAACTGCAGTTCAGTCACATTGATACCTAAGGTAAAGAACCCTGCCACTATCAAGGAGTATAGACCAATCTCTTGTTGCACAACATTATACAAAATCATCTCCAAAATAATTACCAACAGGCTACAACAAGTCATGGATTCACTAGTAGATTGCAACCAAAATGCTTTTGTTCGCGGAAAAGTGATACATGACAATGTGGTTCTAAGACATGAAATTATTAAAGGATATGGGATGAAAGGGGTATCACCAAGGATTATGATCAAAGTGGATATGCAAAAAGCTTATGACTCATTAGAATGGATTTTTCTGGAGCAGATCTTGTCAAGTATGAATTTTCCAGAAAGGTTCATCATATGGATTGGAAACTGCATCAGAACAGTTTCCTATTCGATAGTTATAAATGGAAATTAAACACCACCTTTTGAGGCTAAAAAGGGGCTCAGGCAGGGGGATTTGCTATCCCCATAGGGCTCAGGCAGGGGGATTTGCTATCCCCATACTTATTTGTACTTGCCATGGAGTATCTTACTAGACTGCTCAGTACACTAAAAAAGGATCCGAACTTCAACTATCATCTTCAATGTGAAAAGTGCGCATAATACAACTAGGTTTTGCTGATGACCTCCTCATGTTTTGCAGAGGTGATGTGGTATCAGCTAAGCTGCTATTTGAAATTTTAAACAGTTTTCCAAGGCATCAGGTCTGACAGCAAACATAAACAAAAGTAGTATATACTTTGGAGTGGTGCCTAACCATGTGCAATAGGAGATAGTACAACAGCTTGGTTTCTCTGTTGGTACCTTGCCTTTTAAGTACCTTGGAGTGCCATTAAGATCCAAAAGGCTGATGTAGCATAGTGCTAACCATTGATTGACAAAATGCTTGGAAGAATAATCAGTTGGACTGTAAAATTTCTATCATATACAGGGAGGTTGCAATTGATTAAAAGTGTGCTAATAGCAATTCGGTCTTACTGGTCTCAGATTTTCCTACCGCCTTAGAAGATCATTAACAAAGTGGAAGCAGTATGTAGAATTTTCCTTTGGACAGGAAATACAGAAGCTAAGAAAAAGGCCTTGGTAGCATGGAATCAATTGTGTCTACTTAAGACAACTGGGGGTCTAAACATCACTAATGTGCAAGTATGGAATAGAGCTGCAATCTTGAAACATTACTGGAATTTGTCTCCAAAAAAAGGACAAGTTATGAATTAAGTGGGTACATATTTATTATGTGAAAGGTAGGGATATTAGTGATGTGAATGTTAAGAATGCCTCGTGGACTATTCGGAAGATTATTAATGTGAAGAAACATCTGGAGAAGGCAACCTTGAAGGTTGAAGATGATGTAGAAGAAGAGAAATACTATATAAGGAGAATGTATAACATGCTTAGGGGGGACTTCCCTAAAGTAAGCTGGAAGAAGTTGATCTATAACACTCAAGCAAGCCCAAAGTGGATATTCATATTATTCCTAGCGATACATGAGATGCTGTACACCAAAGATAGGATAATAAAATAGGGTATAGGGAATTATACTATTTGTGCAATGTGTGAAGTTGAACAGGAGAGTCACCAACATTTGTTTTTCAACTGCTGCACATCCGCAAAGGTATGGATGTATATATTGAAGTGGCTCAGCATCAGATGAAGTCCTATGGGATGGAGGGAGGAGATAAGCTGGGCTAGAATGCAAGCCAATGGCAAGAACTCGCTGGCAGAAATCTATAGAATGAGCTTGGCTTGTACTACTTATCACATATGGCAAGAGAGGAACTGTAGAATATTCCAACAAAAAAAGAGGACACCAGAAGACATAGCAAGTTCAATTTTGCAAGAAGTTCATTGTCGAGGTAGCATGAAGGCAAAGTTGGAAAAGCATATGCAGAAATTAAACTTCTATCCGAATCTGTAATTGCTTGAGAAGTAGATTGGAGATGAAGTAGATATAGCTAGTCGAAGACTATTTATACTAGAGTTGGGTCTTATGTCAGCTGTAGGAGTTTCTTGCTTTACTTGTAAATATTTTTTTCCTGGTAATAAAATCTGATAATTACAAAAAAAAAAAAAAAAAAAAAAAGAAAAAAAAGAGGAATGGAGGAGTTACTGGTAATCTGGTAATCTGGTAATCTGGTTAAAGTGTATTGACAGAAAAAATCTAAGTTACTTCAGATTATTTCCTAAAATGCTCTTTCTTTATTTATGTTTCCTTGAAACAGACGGTGCCTTCTTATCCGCTCCTCGTCGTATCCCAATCTTACTATATGCTCCAGTTCCATATTGTTTTCTCCTTGATTAGCTCATTATTACAAAAATTCCCATTAAACAATTTAGTAGATAAATGCAATGTTTGAAAAAATAATCCGGGATCAAATGAGAAGTTTTCTTTTGTGCTGCATGTACTGCTGCTTAGTCACTTATTTTTCAACGAGCCACACAAGCTGGTAATAGGGTGGAACAAATATTATGTTACTCTATGTATTTATTAAAGACTAATGGTATTAAAAATATTTAACTCTATATAAACTGCTCTTTTGAGGTATTCTAAAGTCTATACCACATAAAATAATTATAAGATCAACTTAAATATTCTATGAGACTGGTATTAATTTGAGATAATATATCTATGGAGTTTATGATAAAACCAACAATAAACAGTTGTCAATTTTTTTTTAAAAAAATATCTTCAATGTGCTTGAAATGGAATGTGAAGAGTGTTTTAAATCGTTCAAATCTCAGTCGGGACTTGGGAGGTGTGGAAGTCTGCTTCATTGTTAGAAATTTTAAGAATTACCATTTAACATTAAGAGTCCCAAAAATCAAAGATAAGAGGAAAAATTAACGTATAAGCGATAACTTAGTGTGTTTCTAAATTAAATTAAAGCTTCGTTACATAAAAGCTGAGAGAATTGAAGTTTAAGTACATGCATCAAATGAGTAAAAAAATATATTTATTGAATAAAATAGAAGAAAACATAAAGACAGCCTATAAACGTGTTTAAGATAAATAGTAAATTCTTGTTAGATTTTTTCATCAAGTAATCTTGTGATTTTAAATATCAAAAGGAATAATGATCTCTAAGTCATTTTAATGAGAAAAGTTGAAATGAAATTTGTTTTGCTTTAAGGAAAACTTCATAACTGTAAGGTCATTCTAATGGAACACAAGGAATACTAAAGGACCAAACTAAATGGAAACGACTACTTGGAAAAGACAGAAACTTGAGTTCTTTTTCTTTCTTTTTTTTAAAAATTTAAATTTAAACATTTAATCTATGCATATGGTAGTTAGAATCTGAGGCAATGAAGATAAAAACTTTTTGGACTAAAATGCACGATTTTCCTTTAAAGAAGCAGATGGTAAGTTCCAAGTTCAGTATGAAGAGTTAGTTTTTGAAGATGAAGATTGGTGATTAACGAGCCAACATTATCGCTAAGTGTACGAAATAGTGACATAATCAGAAAAGAAAAAAAAGCTTTATTGTATTGTTAGTTATTAAAAAGATTTTATTGAAAGGCTTTAAGTCAATGTTTTAAACAACAATGAAAGATAAGTTTTTTGGTGTAAGCAAGGAAAAAACACCTTGTAACATTAAAAGTCACTGCATGGCCAAGGCGCTCAAAAGCTGTCCATTACCCACGTTATATATGAGTTCCACAAAATCTCAAGTTCAAGACGTATGCTTCGTATTTCATTTTAAGCTTAGTCTAATTACAACTTTTTACATAAGATGTATTTGTTTATGAAAGGAGTTAGAGAGACCAAAATAAGGTAAACATATATCTATTGCTACTATTTCTGATCGCTGTAATTGCAAAGATACATGCGTCTTTAAGATGATGCACACATTAAAGTACAAAATCGTAACAAAATAAAATATGTAGTGCAAATGAAGAAGTGCATTCATTACGAAGTAAATTGTTAAAAATGAAGGTGTAGATGGAAGAACTAGTGCAATACAAAGAAACCTTTTAGTAGTAAAAAGAAAAAAAGGAATAAGATTGAATAAGTGACAAAATGTTTAATAAACAGCGAGTAGGTGTTTATTAAACGTATACCTACAAAATTGAATAATATAAAAGTTAGGTCAAAAGGAATCCTCCAAACCACATAATCGTTTTACCAAATTCGCTTATACGGCTGAACAGTTTCCACACCGCTTTACTACTAATTAATTGGCGTAAACCAAATGCATCAATAAAAGTGGCACCACAATGTGGTATCAAGGAATCACACCCAATATGGGTGTGTTAGCCATGAACTTGTTGAAGAAGATGGCTTACAAACACACATGTCATGGGTGCGTGTTACGATTCAAAATTCCACCTCAGGCGTTGTGATGGCAGTTAGTTTTTAAGACTAAGTAAGTCGATTACAATAACAATTCAAGCCTTTTTTTTTGAATTTGAAACAAATACCGAAACAAAAGCGGAAATAATCATACAACCTTCCAAGACTGGTAATACAGAGTCAAAGAACTCTAACTGAATACATGGAAGACCTCAAAATCGAAATACAATACTGTTCATACACAACTGACAGTACAAGAACGGAAAGAACTCCAAGGGACCGCGACGACCAAACAGCTCTACCTTGAATCCTTGTAATCGGCAATCTAACTCTGCTCGAGTACGATATCTCCAATACCAGGCTCTGCACAAAAATGTGCAGAAGTGTAGTATGAGTACACCATGATCGGTACCAATTAAGTATTAAGACTAACCTCGGTGGAGTAGTGATGAGGTACAGTCAAGACACTCACTAGTCAAATAACTTGTGCAGTGTAGCAATATAACAATAATAATGGAAAACAGGAAGTAGTAAATGGCAAAAAGAATCAACCTGTGATATAAACAGTAAAGCAATAAGAACACCATAAATATCGTTCAACGAAATAAGGAACACAAGGACAACCAATTAATCAAGTCTTTCAAATGCAAGTTTTTCACAAAAAAATCACTCTGTGGTACCTCATCTCATAGTCATGAATCACGGTCTCAAGCCACCATCATATACTCACGCCACCTCGTGCCTATATCCCGAATCGCAATCCGCACGGATAACTCACGTGCCAACAATATCAATATATGGATCCGCATGGACAACTCACGTGCTGCATGGACAACTCGCGTGCCTATAATATAATCATCATATATTCACGGCACCTCGTGCTCACAACTGCACGGACAACTTATGTGCCAACAATATCAATATAACGATCCGCAAGAACACCTCATGTGCTGCACGGACAACTAACGTACCAATAACATGACCCCTCAGCATAGGTATAGGCTCACAATCTCAATATGGATCAGATAATTATCAAGTTTGGTACTCGTGAGCTAGTATAAGTAGCATGCTATAGTGTATGCATGTGCAAGTGTACTACTACAGCCCAAATTAACAATTAATATCAAGTATATCGAATAGCTCACAGAAACAACAAAACAAGTTACACAAAGTGTATAATAAACACAAGAAGAATCACAATATCACACAAGATCACAAGCACAATAACTCCACATCATCACATATCATACCTTACATTGCCACCCTTATCTCTCTTATAGCCACACGTATCACTCCGTCATGACAATATCATTAGCCACACTTATCTCTCCTATAGACACCCTTATCTCTCCTTTAGCCACCCGTATCACTCAGCCCCGACAATATTAATAGTCACCCTTATTTTTTCTATAGCCACCCGTATCACTCCGTATAATAGCCACCCTTATCACTCCGTATATTCAACAACAGTGAGATGCCACTCTTATGCCCCGTATAAAAACAATGGTGAAATGCCACCTTTATACTCCACATAATAACAACAGTGAAATGCTACCCTTATACTCCACGTAACAACAATCAAACCACACAATAATTTTACACGCGTTATTATCACAACAACACAACATAATCAACTCGTATCACAAATGCCCGTAGGCCACAACCTTTACAAAGGTTTAACTATATCAAATAATTTCACAACAGATGAACCACGACTCAACGGATGTATATAAAAATCTTGATAACAACATCTCTTGTAAACATAACTTCAAGTAAAATAATTCAACGCCTCTTGATTACTTCCATTCTAATTAATTAATTAAGGAAAAACTCAATAATGAAATATCTTCCATAAAGTGGCAACTCAACAATCACATAATTCACGTAAAGGTTAAAGTAGCAACAATTCAAAATAAGCATATAAAACAAACTCGGCAAATAAGGAATGTGACATATAACAACAATTTATAATAAGGCATGTAATGGTGAACATGGCAAATGAAAAACTTAACATGTGCCAACGATTTCCAATTAAATACATAAAAATGCCTAAGAGTTTAAACCGATAGAATTTGCACATATAAGCCCAAGTATGTATTCGTCACCTCGCGTACACGGCTTTCATAATACACGAATTACACAAACGACTCAATGCTTAAGGGGTGATTCCCCACACAAGGTTAGGCAAGATACTTACCTTAACAAAGTTAGGCCGATACTCTAAAATAGCCTTACGTGAAACGACCTCCGTACAGCTCAAATCTAGCCAAAATAATTTCATAAAATAATTAAAACTTATAGGAAACAATTCCGGATAATAAAACGTCGACTTTTAATTTTATTCTAAAAAGTCAACCTGAAAGTCACCCTGGGCCTGCACTTCGGAACCCGACAAAATTTCACGAAATCCGAATACCTATTCCGATACGAGTCCAACCATGCCAAATTCATCAAATTCATATATCAATTCGCCCTTCAAATCTTCGTTTTATATTTTCGAAAGTTTTTTTACAAAAATCCCATTTTCTTCCAATTAATTCACTATTTAATGATGAAAATAATGATGAAATATAGAAATACAACCAATTTCGAGTATAAAACATTTACCCAATCAAACTCGTGAAGAACTCCTCTAGAATCGCCCAAAACCGAGCTCTCCAAAAATGAAGAAAATGACCAAACCCTCGAATATATGTTCTATCCAGTTTTTCCGCTTGTGCGGACAGGATGTGCACACCTGCGCCTTCACTTGTGCGAGCAAATTCTTGCATCTGCAGTGTCCACTCAACAGTCCACCCTCGCACCTGCAGAATTTCTTCCGCTTTTGCGCAATCGCAGGTGCGAGGCCAATTTCCGCGTCTGCGAAGGGCTTCGCTTCTGTGTTCCAAGTCTCCGCACCTGCAGCCTCGGGGGTTCGCAAATTTTCCCACTTCTGTGGCCATAGTGCCAAACCTCCAGTTCCACTTCTGCACCTTCATCCTCACAACTGCGACCATCGCACCTATGCCCAGTGGTCCGTAGGTGCTACCACACTAGACTTTGCCCCGAACCAGCCTTGGTCAACATGCTGCAAACGATCCGAACCCCGTCCGAAACTCACCCGAGCCACTCGGGATCTCGTCGAAACATACCAACAAGTTCTATAACATAAGAAGGACCTACTCAGAGGCCTCAAATCACATCAAATAACGT
Source organism: Nicotiana obtusifolia (assembly GCA_002018475.1). Taxonomy (NCBI): domain Eukaryota; kingdom Viridiplantae; phylum Streptophyta; class Magnoliopsida; order Solanales; family Solanaceae; genus Nicotiana; species Nicotiana obtusifolia. Next base: position 22,545 of record MCJB01016028.1, read on the forward strand.
CGAAACTAGGAATCGCACCTCGAATCAAACTTATGAGTTTATGAAATTTCCAAATTCTATAACTTGTGCCAAAACATATCAAATCAATCCGGAATAACCTCAAATCTTGCACACAAGTCGTAAATGACATAACAAAGCTATTCAAATTTCCAGAATCAAAATCCGAGCCCGATAACATCAATATCAACTCCCGGTCAAACTACAAATATTTCAAGCTTCAACTTTTCGAATTTTTGCCAAAATGCTTCAAATTATCCTACGGACCTCTAAATTCAAATCCGAACGCATGCTGGTGCGCGAAATCACCAGACAAAGCTATTGGAATAATTAAAACACCATTCCGGAGTCATCTACACAAAATTCAAATCTTCGGTCAACTCTTTTCACTTAAGCTTCAAAAACAAGAACTATTCTTCATAATTGATCCCAAATCATTCGAAAACCAAACTCCTCGACCATACACAAAATCATGATACATTTTATAAAGCTGCTCGAGGCCTTAAGCCGCTCAATAGACGCAAATTTTCCAATCGACAGATCAGGTCGTTACATTCTCCCCCTCTTAAACAAATGATCGTCCTCGAACGTGCCAAGAACTATTCTGAGGACATCAATTTTCTGAGCGTATTTAGCATACATATATTTGTGGGTGATCCCATGTCACCGCAATTGACATAAGTCTGACAACACCATCTTAATTGAAGATTATTTTTCTTATCCACACTTATAAACCTTAGTACCAAATTTCTTACACTCTAATCATTTTCAAACGGCTTGATTCTCACATCAACACACGGTATCAGCCTCAACCGGCTGTAGCAACTCGTTCCTACACTTATTTGGTACAACCACACTACGTAGCACATCACACGTATGCCCATAAACACATCTCTGATCATAATAGTTGTTCATACTCAAGTACAGTACTGTTAATTAACCTCGCATTATCTAAAACCTCGTTTCAAACCTTCACAATACTGACAACGAGACACAAGGCATGAATACCTCATAATTATTCACCAGAATCAGCTAGTCACCTTTAACGCCACCCGGGCACACACTTCATAAGCTGAAACCCAATAAACACTACGCGAATTTGACTAATTATGCAAAGAAACACACATAGAAGAACTATCAAACAAGCCCAACAGGCATAACTCCCTATCAGTACTATAATACAAATTAATTTCACAAGGGAGGATTTAAAAACACATGAATTCACCACAAGGATCTCATCCTAATATAACCTCCACCGCGGCTTGTAGCCTGGTCCAAACATATCAAATCACATAAAAAGCGAGGATCCCATCCTCAACTCTGAATCACAAGTAGTATACACATTGTGCCAAGCGAAACCTTCCATTTTCTTCTTTTAAATAAATTTCGTTAAACAAAATCACTACATATAATGAACCCCCATATCGGTCGGGCATCTAAATCACAAATTATAACCAAACTATCCCAAAATTACATCAAGACTCACCGTAATGAGTAACGGAAAGTCACTTTTAGCCTAATAGCTCTCAACAGTGATCAAATAAATGATAGACACGACTACCACAATAGAATCTCCCAACAAGGGTAAACACATAAGTAGAGTACAGAATCACCAAGCTCACCCATAAGTGAAGCATGATAGGAGGACTCACCTCGATAAGCAGAATCGAATCAAGATGAGGATAATATTTCTCTATAACAATTCGAGATCGTACCTGTAATGACACCATCTGCTGTAGCGGCCTTAGCCATACCATAGCAAATATATCAACGGGTCGGGCCTCCCCCTCTAGGGCACCCTCTACCTGCCTATCCTCTACCCCTAACTGGATGTGTAGGTGGAGTAGTAACTGAAATAACGCCCGTAGCCTGAGTGCTTTGACGAAATCCGCCTCTCCCAAGTCCCGGACAATCTCTCATGATGTGCCTAGTATCACCACGCTCATAACAACCCCCCGTGGCCACGACTGCTTGTACTGAGTCTGTGTCGGATAACTGGAATACAAGTAAATGATCTCTCAATACTTCCGCATCTTCGATCTGGACGACATGTTGAGACAATGGTTGAGCATCCCTAGCTCCCTTGTAGCCCTTCCGTAGTATCACGAACCGTTGGCGCATAGCTGATACCGAGTGCGCAATTTCATACACGAGTGGATGCAAAGGAACATAAGATATATGCTTCAAGATGAATCAATACCGCACGATAAGGAATGAAAGAAGTGAAAGTTTTCCTAATAGTTCCGTAGCCTCTCAAAGATAAGTACAGACGTCTCCGTACTGATCAACAAAGACTCTACTAAACTCGTTCGAGACTCGTAGAACCTATAACCTAGAGCTCCAATACCAACTTGTCACGACCCAAAATCCGACCTCAGGCGTCGTGATGACACTTAGTCTCTAATACTAGGTAAGCCGATTACAATAACCATTCAAGCCTTTTTTTTGTTGAATTTGAAATAAATACAGAAACAAAAGCGAAAATAATTATACAATCTCCCAAGACTGGTAATACAGTCACGAACTCTAATTGAATACATGGAAGACTTCAAAATCGAAATACAATACTGTTCATATACAACTGATAATACAAGAAAGGAATGAACTCCAAGGGACGGCGATGACCAAGTAGCTCTACCTCGAAACCTTGCGATCAACAATCTAATTCTGCCCGATTCCGATATCTCCAATACCTGGCTCTGCACAAAAATATGTAGAAGTGTAGTATCAGTACACCACGGTCGGTACCTAGTAAGTATCAAGACTAACCTCGGTGGAGTAGTGACGAGGTACAGTCAAGACACTCACTTGTCAAATAAGCTGTGCAGTATAGCAATATAATGATAATAATGGAAAACATGAAGCATTAAATGACAAAAAAGAATCAGCCAGTCATATAAACAGTAAAGCAATAAGAACACCATAAATATCGTTCAACCAAATAAGGAACACAAGGACAACCAATAATCAAGTCTTTCAAATGCAAGTTTTTCACAACAAAGTCACTCTGTGGTACCTCATCTCATAGTCAAAAATCACGGGTCTCAACCCACCATCATATACTCACGGCACCTCGTGTCCATATCTTGAATCACGATCTGCATCGACAACTCACGTGCCAACAATATCAATATATGGATCCGCATGGACAAGTCATGTGCCAATAACATAATCATCATTTACTCGCAGAACCTCGTGCCCACATCTCGATCACAACCACATGGACAACTCACCTGCCAATAATATTAATAAAACGATCCGTACGGATAACTCACGCACTGTACGGACAACTCACGTGCCAATAACATAACCCGCCAGGCATAGTCACAGCCTCACAATCTCAACATGGATCAGATAATTATCAAGTTTCGTACTCGTTAGCTAGTATAAGTAGCATGCTACAGTGTATGCATGTGCAAGTGTATTATTGCAGCCCAAAATCAACAACTAATATCAAGTATATCGAATAGCTCACCTAAACAACAAAACATGTTACACAAAGTGTATAATAAACATAAGAAGAATCACAACATCACAGAAGACCACAAGCACAATAACCCCACATCATCATATATCATCCGTGACATTGCCACACTCTTATCTCTCCTATAGCCACCCGTATCACTCTGCCCTAACAATATCATTAGCCACCCATATCTCTCCAATAGCCACCTGTATCACTCCGCCCTAACAATATTAATAGCCACCCTTATCTATCCTATAGACACCCTTCTTACTCCGTATAATAGCCACTCTTATCACTCTGTATATTCAACAACAGTGAGATGCCACCTTTATGCCCCGTATAACAACAACGGTGAAATACCACCCTTCTACCCCACATAATAACAACGGTGAAATATCACCCTTATACTCCACATAAAAACAATCAAACCACACAACAATTTACACGTACTATTATCACAATAACACAACATAATCAACTCGTATAGATAATGTCTGTAGGCCACAACCTTTCCTATGGTTCAAGGATATCAAATAATGTCGCAACAGATAGCCCATGACTCAACACAACGTCTATAAAAATCTCAATAACAACAACATCTCTTGTAAGCATAACTTCAAGTAAAATAATTCAATGCCTCTTGATTACTTCCATTCCAATTAATTAATTAAGGAAAAACTCAATAATGAAAATATCTTCCATAAAGTGGCAACTCAACAATCACAGAATCACATAAAGGTTAAAGTAGTAACAAGTCCATATAAAACAAACTCGGCAAGTAAGGAATGTGACATATAACAACAATTTCCAATAAGGCATATAATGCTGAACATGGCGAATGAAGAACTTAACATGTGCCAACTATTTCCAATTAAATACATAAAAGATACCGATAGGATTTGCACATATAAGCCCGAGTATGTACTCGTCATCTCGTGTACATGGCTTTCACATTATACAAATTGCACAAACGACTCAATGCGTAAGTGGTGATTCCCTCACACAAGGGTAGGCAAGACACTTACCTTAAGGAAGTTAGTCCGATACTCTAAGATAGCTTTCTCGCATGAAACGACCTATAGACGGCTCAAATTTAGCCAAAATAATTTTATAAAATAATCAAAACTCGTAGGAAACAATTCCACATAATATGACGTCGACATTTAATTTTATTCCAAAAATTCAACCCGAAAGTTAACCCTGGGCCCGCACTTCGGAACTTGAAAAATTTCAAAAAATTCGAACATCCATTCCCATACGAATCCAACCGTACCAAATTCATCAAATTTCGATGTCAGTTCACCCTTCAAATCTTCATTTTACGTTATTGAATATTTTTTTTACAAGAATGCCATTTTCTTCCAATCTATTCACAAATTAATGATTAAAATAATGATGAAATCATGAAATGCAACCAATTTCGGATATAGAACACTTACCCAAATTAAACTCGTGAAGAACTCCTCCAGAATCGCCCAAAATCGAGCTCTAAAAATCCAAAAATGACCAAACCCCCAAAAATATGTTCTGTCCAATTTTCCCGCTCGTGCGGACAGGATTTGCGCACTTGCACCTTCGCTTGTGCGAGAAAATTCCCACATCTGCGGTGTCCACTCAATAGTCCACCCTCGCACCTGCGGAATTTCTTCCTCTTTTGCGCAATTGTAGGTGCGAGGCCAATTTCCACCTCTGCGAAGATCTTCACTTCTGCGCTCCATGTCTCTACACCTGCGGCCTCGCGAGTGCGCAAGTTTTCCCACTTCTGCGATCACAGTGCCAAACCTCTAGTGCAGCTTCTGTGCCTCCATCCTTGCACCTGCGACCATCGCACCTGCGCCTAGTGGTCCGCGGGTGCGACCACACCTGACTTTGCTCAAAACCAGCCTTAGCCAACATGCTCTGAACGATCCGAACCCCGTCTGAAACTCACTCGAGCCACTCTGGATGCCGTCAAAACATACCAACAAGTTCTATAACATAATACGGACATACTCGAGGCCTCAAATCATATCAAATAACGCCAAAACTATGAATCACACCTCGAATCGAACTTATGAGTTTATGAAATTTCCAAATTCTATAACTTGTGCCGAAACATATTAAATCGATCCGAAATACCCTCAAATTTTGTACACAAGTCATAAATGAACATAGCAAATCTATTCAAATTTGGGTAATCGAAATCCGATCCCAATAACATCAAGGTCAACTCCCGGTCAAACTTATGAATATTTCAAAACTTCAACTTTCCGATTTTTCGCTAAAATACTTCAAATTTTCCCACATACCTCCAAATTAAAATTTAGATGCACGCCTAAGCCCTAAATCACCAGACAAAGCTATTGAAATCATTAAAATACCATTCTGGAGTCGTCTACAGAAAAGTCAAATCTTCGGTCAACTCTTTTCACTTAAGTTTCAAAAACAAGAATTATTCTTCACAATTGATCCCAAATTATTCGAAAACCAAACTCGATCACACACACAAGTCATGATACATTTTACAAAGCTGCTCAAGGCCTTAAGCCACTGAACAAAATGCAAATTCTCAAAATGAAAGGTCGAGTCATTACAGTGCGTTAGTAATTAAATTAAATGGAATCGTTAGTGTAAAGACCCGATCCGATATCTTGTGTATTTTAGCCTCGTTTCCCCATTTATTGATTATTCTATGTTTGTTTGTTGTTCTGTGGTTTGTCGGGGTGGTTGGTTTGGTTCCGGGAATATTTTGGAATGAATTAGGACACTTAAGTCTTAAGGTTGGACGCCTAAGTTGAAAGAGTTGATCGGATATTGACTTATATATAAATGACCCTGGAATGGAATTTTGTTGGTTCTGGTAGCTCCTTGTGGTTACTGTTGACTTCGAAGTGTATCCAGATATCGATTCGGAGGCCCGCTTGTGGTTTCTGCTTGAATTGGTGAAAGTTGGAAAAGTTAAAGTTGGAGAATTGAAAAGTTTCATCAAGAGTTGAATGCTGTTGCCGGGCTCATATTTTTATTCTAGAAGTTGGATTAGGTTAGTTGTGTCATTTATGACTTGTGTGCAAAATTTGAGGTGAATCGGAGTTGATTTGTTAGGTTTCAACATCGATTGTAGAAGTTGAAAATCCATTAGTTCTATTGGGCTTGAATTGGCGTGCGATTGTGTTTTTGACCTTATATGATGTGATTTGAGGGCCTCGACTAAGTTCTTATGATGCTTTTGGATGGGTTGGTATATTTGGATGGGGTCCCAGTGGCCTCGGGTGTGATTCGGATTGAAATCGGATTGGAATTTTGGACTTGTGAATTTCTGGTGTGTTCTAATCTAGTGTGACCGCAACTGCGTGATTTTGGCAATAGGTGCGGAGCCGCAAAAGCAGCCAAGGGGCCATAGATGCGGTTCTGTGCGAGTTGGGGTGTTTGCGTAAGTGCGAGGAAAATTCCGCACCTGCGAGCTCACAGATGCGGAAGGTTGGTTACAGAAGCGGAAAGGAGCCTGGAGTGGTTGGTCCGCAGAAGCGGAAGGTGTTGTGTAGAAGCGCACTCGTAGGAGTGGGATTGGGATCGCAGAAGCGGTTGGTCGACCCTTAAATGACATCAGCAGATGCTGATTTTTAATCGCAAAAGCGGTACCGCAGAAGAGGTTATATGGACCGCAAGAGCGAAAATGCCTGGCATAATAGATAAAAGCGAGGGTTTAGGAGTATTTTCTTCTTTTTTGGACTTTGGGAGCTCAGATTGAAGCAATTTTTGAAGGGGTTTTCACTAGATTTCAAGAGGTAAGTTATTTGTGATTACTTTTGTCCATGTATTTTTAATACCCATTGATTATTTCACCTATTTGTCATGAATCTAAGTTAGAATTTGAGAATTTTGAACCCTGTATTAGAGAGTAGTTTGAGTGTCCATTTTTTTGGTCGGAATTGGATGATTTTGGTATGGTTGGACTCGTTATTGAATGGGTGTTCAGATTTTGTAAATTTTGTCGGATTCCGAGATGTGGGCCTGGGATTGACTTTTTTGGTTGACTTTTGACTATGGTTAAAGAATTTAGCTTTATCATCTTGCTTGTTTTGATTGTATTAATTTTTTTGTGGCTAGGTTCGAGTCGTTCGTATGCTGATTCGCGAGGCAAAGGCTTGTTGGAGTTGTGATTTGCACGGTGTGAGGTAAGTTACCCTTCTAAATTTAGTTATGAGGGTATGAATCCCTGAAATACGTGTTATGTGGTTGGTATTGAGGTAACGCACATTCTAGGTGAAGGGCGTGTGGGCATGTACCGTGGTAATTGTGACTTGGTTGATTCCATGGTACAATGTAGTTATCAAACTTTGTTGCTATTCATGTAATCCATACGTGTTAGAGTAATTGGGCTGCAACCCATGTTAGAAATTATGTTTAGGCTATATGCTTATTCTTTTAGGACCCACAGAGGTCATTTTTGTTGTTGAATTATTTGCTTAAATTACAATTATGTACTTAGTCATATTCATCATTTGCATATCATATATTAGTCTCTGTTTTCATCTATTGTTAACTATGTTATCATTGTTTGGGCTAATTGGCATGAGCTTTGTGAGCCCGAGAGGCTGGAGAGATCGATGAATGAGTTCAGGCCTGAGAGCCGCATTGTGAGTGAGGTTGTGGATCGGGCTGCACGCCGGAGCAGGCCTTCTTGGCTTTATATATATTATTATTATTGATCAGGTTGCATGCCACAACAGGCCTTATTGGCTTTATCTATTATTATAGGATCGGGCTGCACGCCGCAACTGGCAATATTGGCTTTATATTAGTGCTTGGGCAAGATTCGCCCCACTGGAGTCTGACATACCAGCAGTGACCGTATGTACCGTATAGTTCTGAGCGATTAAAATTGATGAGTGCGAGCGTGAGAAAGTGAGATTGAGTACTCTAAGAGTGTGAGTACATGAGTTTATCATTATGATGCATTACATGTGACATGCACATTTGACATGTAGATATAGAGATGTAACATCCTCATATTCGGTCATACTTGGTAGATCTTATCAGTGTTGAGCTTAAACTATTAAACTTGAAAGCATGTCTACATTTTTGTACTGTATATGAATTGATTATGGGATTTTTTGAGTTATTACAATCATTTCCCTGTAATATCTATACCGTTATTATCCAGATTTGGACTGTACGATTTTGAGCTCGTCACTGCTTTCAGCCCAAGGTTAGTCATATTACTTATTGAGTTCATTAGGTCGGTTTTACTCATACTACATTCTGCATTTCATGTGCAGATCCAGGTACTTTTGGGCCCGACGGTTGCTAGACTTGGTGCGGTATCTGCTTGGAGATTATTGAGGTAGCTGTTATGACACCCGCAGACCTCGACTCTTCTGCCTTTCAGTTTTTGTTGTACTGTTCTATCTTTCAGGCAGTTGTATTAGAGGTTTAGATAGTGTTGACTCTTAGTAGCTCATATACTCGGTGACACCTGGATTTTTGGAAGAATTTGTAGTTGAGTTATAGTTGTGTTTATTAGTTTTATGAGATTTTTCGTAAATAAACTTATTATATCGTGCTTCTAGTTTAAAATACGTAGCTATTTTGTGAGTGTTGGCTTGCCTAGTACTGAGATAGGCACCATCACGACATGTTGAGATTTGGGCCGTGACAAATTCGCATCAGAGCCTAGGTTATATAGGTCTTACGAGTCATGAGCAGGTTTAGTAGAGTCTTGCCAATCGGTACGGAGACATCTGTACTTATCTTCGAGAGGCTATCGAACCATTATGAAACTTCACTTTCTTGTATTCTTGTCGTGTGGGTTTGTTGACTTTGGAAACTAAACTTCTATTATTCTATTCTCTCATAGTTGGTGAGGACACGTGCTACGGGATCGGGTAGACAGCCACCAGTACCACTAGCTAGGGCCGTAAGAGGCTGTGGCTGCAATAAAGGCCGAGGTGCAGCTCGTACAACTGCTAGGGTAGCACATGTGAAGCAGATACCAAATGTGGTTGAGTCGGTGGAACTAGCTCAGGCACCAACTTTGTCTATTGTGATTCTAAGCTTACATGAGGCTCTAGTCCAGATATTGACTGTATTCACTAGCCTTACTTAGGTAGTTTCAGTTCTGGCCGTACCAGCCACTTCTCAGGCCGGGGAAGGTGCTCAGACTCCCGCAACCCATACTCCATAGCAGGTAGTTCAGAGACTTCAGACACCGGGCGTAACTACCATCCAACTGGTTGCAGTGGCTCAGGCCCCGGTTAGTCCACCTATGAATGACGAGGAGCATAAGAGACTAGAACGATTTGGGAGGCTCAGGCCCCTAGAGTTTAATAGGGGCTGAGTCGGAAGATGCTCAGGATTTCTTAGACAGATGCTAGAGTATCCTTCGCACGTTGGGTATTATGGAGACTAGTGGAGTCTCATTTACTACTCTTTACCTGTTAGGGGCAGCCTTCAGATGATGGGAGGCCTATGAGTTGAGCAGGCCATACAACGAGTCACCACATAAGTGGCATGCGTTCTCCGTTCTCTTCTTAGAGAAGTTTGTTCCACAAAGGGAGGAGTAGCATAGATAGTTTGAGCAGCTACACTAGGAGGGTATGTCGGTGACCTAGTATGAGATGAGATTCTCAGAGTTGGTTCACCATGCATTTTGGTTGGTTTCCACAGAAAGGGAGAGGATTAGGAGGTTCATTGATGGACTCAACTATGGACTGCACTTTGTCATGACTCGGGAGATTGCATCCGGTGCTAGGTTCGACGAGGTAGTTGATATTGCTAGGCGTCTAGAGCAGGTTCACAACCAGGAGCACGAGGAGAGGGAGGCCAAGAGGCCTCGTAGTTTGAGTGGTTTAAGTGGGATTTCTGTTGGAGGACTGTCCCACCACAGTAGGGGTCACCCATATAGGCCCGCTTAGATGTCTCGTCTAGTTCAGCGTGGTGCATCAGCTAGCCATGGTTCATACAGTGTTCGTCCGGGTCAGTCATTTCTCCATGCCCTCCCAGCTTAGAGTTCATTCCATGCTCCATCAATTTAGGGTTCATTTGTACCAGGTCCTTCTAGTAGCTATTTCGGTTCTCGGGGTCCGATTCAGTCTCCACCATATTAACGAATCGGAGTTTGTACGAGTGTGGGGAGTTTGGACATATGAGGAGGTATTGTACACGTCTCTTGGGAGGTCTAGTTCAGCATAGGGATCAGTTTATGACTTCTACATCGGTTACTTCACCACCCGCTCAGCCAGCTCGGGGTAGGGCTCAGACACCCAGAGGTCGCCCTAGAGGGGGAGGCTGATCAGGTGGCGGTCAAGCTCGATGCTATGCTTTTCCTGCTAGGCCAGAGGCCGTTGCTTCAGACGCAGTGATCACATATATTGTTTCAATGTGCCACAGAGATGCCTCCATATTATTTGACCACGATTCCACTTATTCATATGTATTATCATATTTTTTTTGCTATTTGGATATGCCCCATGAGTCCTTAGTTTTGCTTGTTCATGTATCTACGTCGATGGGTGATTATATTGTTATGGACCGTGTGTATCGATTGTGTGTGGTGACCATTGGAGGATTAGAGACGAGAGTTGATCTCTTATTGCTTAGTGTGGTTTATTTTGATGTGATTCTAGGCATGGAGTTGTTGTCCCCATATCATGCTATTATGGGTTGTCACGCTAAGACCGTGACATTAGCAATGCCAGGGTTAGATAGGATTGAGTGGAGAGTGTCTGGACTATGTTCTCATTAGGGTGATTTCATATCTCAAGGCCCAATGGATTGTTAGGAAGGGGTGTTTTTCATATTTGGATTTTGTGAGGGATGTTGGTGCTGATACTCCTACTATTGATTCTGTTCCGGTAGTTCGAGGCTTTTTGGATGTGTTTCCTGCAGACCTGCCGAGCATGCCACCCGACAGGGACATTGATTTTAGCATTGACTTGGTGCCGAGCACTCACCCCATTTCTATTCCTCTGTATCGTATGACACCAATAGAGTTGAAGAAATTGAAAGAGCAGATTCAGGAGCTTCTTGATAAGTTCATTAGGCCTAGTGTGGCGCCTTGGGATGCACCGGTTCTGTTTGTAAAGAAGAAGAAGGATGATACTATGCGGATGTGCATTGACTATGGACAGTTGAACAAAGTTACAATTAAGAACAAGATTTCTTTGCCGTGCATAGATGACTTATTTGACCAGCTTCAAGGAGCTAGAGTGTTTTCTAAGATTGACTTGAGGTCCAGGTATCACCAGTTGAAGATTCAGGACTCTGATATTCTGAATATGGCATTCAGGACCCGATATGGTCACTATGAGTTTCTTGTAATGTCTTTTGGGCTGACCAATATCCCAGCAGCATTCATGGATCTGATAAACTGTGTATTCTAGCCATAACTTGATTTGTTTGTCATAGTATTTATTGATGATATTCTCGTATACTCATGTAGCCAGGAGGAGCATGCACATCAGTTGAGGATTGTACTATAGACGTTGAGGGAGGAGAAGCTTTATGCCAAGTTCTCCAAGTTGTATTTTCGCTCAGTTCGGTGGTGTTCTTGGGGAACATGGTGTCCTGGGAGGGGATCAAGGTGGATTCGAAGAAGATTGAGGCAGTTCAGAGTTGGCCCAGACAGTCTTCGGCTATTGAGATTCTGAGTTTTCTTGTTTTGGCTGGATATTATTGTCACTTCGTGGAGGGTTTCTCGTCCATTGCAGCACCTTTGACCAGGTTGACCCGGTAAGGTGCTCCATTCAGGTGGTGGGATGAGTGTGAGGAGTGCTTTTAGAAGATCAAGACTGCCTTGACCACATCTCCAGTTCTACTTTTTCCTTCAGCATCGAGTTCTTATACGGTGTATTGTGATGCTTCTCGGATTAGTATTGGGTGTGTCTTGATGCAGGAGGTAAAGTGATGCTTATGCTTCACGCCAGTTGAAGCCTCATGAGAAGAACTACACCGTTCTAGATCTAGAGTTGGCAGACATTGTTCATGCATTGAAGATTTGGAGGCATTATCTCTATGGCGTGTCTTGCGAGGTATTTATAGATCATCAGAGTCTGCAGCACTTGTTCAAGCAAAAAGATCTAAATTTGAGGTCGCAAAGATGGTTGGAGCTGTTAAAAGACTTGTATATTACCATTTTGTATCATCCCGGGAAGGCTAATATGGCGGCCGATATCTTGAGTAGAAAGGCGGTGAGTATGGGCAACCTTGCATATATTCTTGTTGGTGAGAGACCGCTTGCATCAGATGTTCAGGCCTTGGCCAATCAGTTCGTGAGGTTATATGTTTTGGAGCCTAGTCGGGTTCTAGCTTGCGTGGTTTCTCGGTCTTCTCTGTATGATCGCATTAGAGAGCGTCAGTATAATGAACCCCATTTGCTTGTCGTTAAGGACACGGTTCAGCACAGTATGCCAAGGATGTTTGTATTGGAGATAATGGGGTGCTGCGGATAAAGGGTCGGATTTGTGTGCCTAATGTAGACAGGTTATGTGAGTTGATTCTTGAGGGGCCCATAGTTCACGTTATTCTATTCATCCGGGTGTCACAAAAATGTATAAGGACTTGAGGCAGCACTATTAGTGGAGAAGAATAAAGAAGGATATATTGGATTTTGTAGCTTGGTGCTTGAATTTTCAGCAGGTGAAGTACAAGTATCATAAGCCGGGCGGTTTGCTTCAAAGGCTTGAGATTCCTGAGTGGAAACGGGAGCGTATCACCATGGACTTCGTAGTTGCGCTTCCACGAACTTTGAAGAAATTTGATGCTATTTAGGTGGTTGTGGACGGGTTGACTAAGTCCACACCTTTCATTCAAGTTGGGACTACCTATTCTTCAGAACAGTTGGCTGAGATCTATATTGGCGAGATTATTCGCTTTCACGGTGTGCAGGAGTCCATTACTTCAGATTGGGGCACGAAGTTAACATTGCAGTTTTGGAAAGCAGTACAGCGAGAGTTAGGCACATAGGTTGAGTTTAGTACAACATTCCACCTTCATACGGACGGATAGTTCGAGAGCACCATTCAGATATCGGAGGATATCCTACGCTCGTGTGTCATGGTTTTCGGGGGTTGTTGGGATCAATTTCTACCGCTTGTAGAGTTTGCCTACAACAACAGCTACCAATCGAGTATTCACATGGCTCCATATGAGGCCTTGTGTGGGAGGCGGTGTCGGTCTCCAGTTGGTTGGTTTGAGCTGGGGAAAGTGAGCTTGTTGGTTACTGACTTGGTTCAGGATGCATTGGAAAAGGTTAAGTTGATTTAGGATCGGCTTCGCACGGCACCACTTAGACAGAAGAGCTACGCCGATCGGAAAGTTTCTGATGTTGCTTACATGGTGGGGGAGAAGGTACTACTCATAGTTTCACCCATGAAGGGTGTTGTGAGGTTCAGGAAGAAGGGCAAGTTGAGCCCTCGGTAAATTGGCCCTTTTGAGGTGCTTTAGAGGATTGGACACGTGGCTTACAAGCTTGCATTGCTACCTAGACTATTGAGTGTTCACCTAGTGTTTCATGTTTTCATGCTCCAGAAGTATTTCGGTGATCTCATGTTTTGGATTTCATCATGGTTCAGTTATATGGGGATTTGAGTTATCATGTGGAGCAAATGGCCATTTTGGATCGGCAGGCTCGAAAGTTGAGATCAAAGTTTATTGCTTCAGTGAAAGTACAATGGAAAGGTCAACCTTTTGAGGAGGCTACTTGGGAGACCGAGCGGGAGATGTGGAGCAGCTATTCGCACCTATTTGAGACTTTAGGTATGATTCTTGACCCGTTCGAGGACAAACGTTTGTTTAAGAGGGGGAGAATGTAACGACCGACCAATTCCCTAGCAACATTCATACATCTGATTAAAAGTGTGTTCCAGCCATATCTTGATTCATTTGTCATAGTATTTATTGATGATATTTTGGTGTATTCACGTAGCCAGGAGGAGCATGCACAACATTTAAGGATTATACTACAGGCGTTGAGGGAGGAGAACTTTATGCTAAGTTCTCCAAGTTTGAGTTTTGGCTCAGCTCAGTGGCATTGTTGGGGCACGTTATATCCAGCGAGGGGATCAAGGTGGATCCAAAGAAGATTGAGGCAGTTCAGAGTTGACCCAGACCGTCTTTAGCTACTGAGATCGGAGTTTTCTTTGCTTGGCCGGATATAATCATTGCTTCGTGAAGGGTTCCTCATCCATTGCAGCACCTTTGACTAGGTTGACCTAGAAGGGTGCTCCATTCAGGTGGTGGGATGAGTGTGAGGAGAGCTTTTAGAAGCTCAAGACTACCCTGACCACAAATCCAGTTCTAGTTTTTTCTTCAGCATCAGGTTCTTATATGGTGTATTGTGATGCTTCTCGGATTGGTATTGGGTGTGTATTGATACAGGAGGGTAGAGTGATTACTTATGCTTCACGCCAGTTGAAGCCTCATAAGGAGAACTACCCTGTTCATGATCTGGAGTTTGCAGCCATCATTCATGCATTGATGATTGGGAGGCATTATACTACGACATATCTTGTGAGGTATTTACGGATCATCGAAGTCTGCAGCACTTGTTCAAGCAAAATGATCTAAATTTGAGGCAGCAACGATGGTTGGAGTTGGTAAAGGACTAAGATATTATCATTTTGTATCATCTCGGGAAGGCTAATGTGGTGGCTGACGCTTTGTGTAGAAAGGTGGTGAGTATGGGCAGCCTTGCATATATTGCTGCTGGTGAGAGACCGCTTGTATCAAATGTTCTAGCATTGGCCAATCATTTCCTGAGGTTAGATGTTTCGGAGCCTAGTCAGGTTCTAGCTTGCGTGGTTTCTCGATCTTCTTTATATGATCGCATCAGAGAGTACTAGTATGACGACCCCCATTTGCTAGTCCTTAAGGACACGATTCAGCACGGTGATGCCAAGGAGGTTTCTATTAGAGATGATGAGGTGTTGCGGATGCATGGTCGGATTTGTGTGCCCAGTGTAGATAGTTACGTGAGTTGATTCTTGAGGAGGCCCACAGTTCATGGTATTCCATTTATCCGGGTGCCGCAAAGATATATCATCTCTTGAGGAAACACTATTGGTGGAGAATAATGAAGACGGATATAGTGTAGTTTGTAGCTCGGTGCTTGAATTGTCAGCAGGTGAAGTACGAGCATCAGAAGCCGAGTGGTTTGCTTCAGAGGCTTGAAATTCCTGAGTGGAAATGATAGCGTATCACCATGCACTTCATACTTGGGCTTCCATGGAATTTGAAGAAATTTGATGCTATTTAGGTGATTGTGGACCGGTTGACTCAATCACACGCATTTCATTCCAGTTGGGGCTACCTATTCTTCGCAGCGGTTGGCTTAGATCTTTTTCCGCGAGATTGTTCGCCTTCACGGTATGACAGTGTCCATTATTTCAAATCAGGACACGCAGTTCACATCATTTTTTGGAGAGTAGTGCAGTGAGAGTTAGATACTTTCATGGTGGGGACAAGGTACTGCTCAGAGTTTCACCCATGAAGGGTGTTATGAGGTTCGGAAAGAAGGGCAAGTTGAGCCCTCGGTATATTGTCCCTTTTTAGGTGTTTGAGAGGATTGGAGAGGTGGCTTACAAGATTGCATTGCCACCTAGTCTATCGAGTGTTCACCCAGCGTTTCATGTTTCCATGCTCCAGAAGTATTTTGGTGATCTGTCTCATGTTTTTGGATTTCAACATGGTTCAGTTAGATAGGGATTTGACTTACTATGTGGAGCTGGTGGCCATTTTGGATCGGCATGTTCAAAAGTTGAGATCAAAGAATATAGTTTCAGTGAAAGTACAGTGGAGAGGTTAGCCAGTCGAGGAGGCTACTTGGGAGAACGGGCGGGAGATACGGAGCAGCTATCCACACCTATTTGAGATTCCAGGTATGATTTTAGACCCATGCATGGATGAATGTTTGTTTAAGAGGGGGAGAATATAACGATCCAGTCGTTTTTTTAGTATTGTAGCCCTGTTCCCTAATTTATTGTTTATTCTATGTTTGTTTGTTGTTATATGACTTACGGTGGTGGTTAGTTTGGTTCGGGGGATGTTTCGAACGAGTTGGGACACTTAGTCCCAAGGTTGAAAGCCTAAGATGAAAGAGTTGACCGGAATGTTGACTTATGTGTAAATAATCCCGGAATGGAGTTTGATGGTTTCGTTATCTCTGTATGGTGATTTTGTCCGAATATCGATTCGGAGGTCCGTAGGTGGTTTCATCTAGAATTGGCAAAAGTTGAAAAAGTTGAAGTTGGAGAGTTTAAAAGTTTGACCATGAGTTGCCTTTGTAGTTATCGGGCTCGAATTTTGGTTCCGGAAGTTGGAATAGGTCTGTTGTGTCATTTATGACTTGTGTGCAAATTCTGAGGTTAATCGGAGTTGGTTTGATAGGTTTTGGCATTGATTGTAGAAGTTAGAAATCCATTAGTTTCATTTGGCTTGAATTAGGGTGCAATTCGTGTTTTTAATGTTATTTGATGTGTTTGAGGCCTCGGCTAAGTTTTTATGATGTTTTATGATGGGTTGGTATATTTGGATGGGGTCCCGGAGGCCTTGGGTGTGATTCAGATTGAAATCGGATTGGAATTTTGTACTTGTGAATTTCTCGTGTGTTTTAATCTGGTGTGACCGCACCTGCATGATTTGGGCAAAGGGTCGTAGATTCGGTTCTAGGCGAGTTGGGGTGTTCACGCTGGTGGTAGGAAAATTCCGCACTTACGAGCTCGCAGATGCGGAAGGTTGTTCGCAGAAGCGGAAAGGGGCCTGGAGTGGTTGATCCGCAGAAGCGGTCAGTGTTGTGCAGATGCACATCCGCAGGAGTGGGTTTGGGACTGCAGAAGCAGTTGGTCAGCCCTTAAGTGACGTCCGCAGATGCGTATTTTTAACTGCAAAAATGGTGTCGCACAAGCGGTTATGTGGACTGCAGAAGAGGAAATGCCCGGCAGAATAGAAAAAAGCGAGGGTTAGAGTATTTTTTTTCATTTTTGAACTTTGTGAGCTCGGATTGAGATAATTTTTAAGGGGTTTTCACTAGATTTCAAGAGGTAAGTGATTTTTGATCACTTTTGTCCATGTATTTTGAATGCCCATTGATTATTTCACCTATTTGTCATGGACCTAAGTTAGATTTAGGGAATTTTTGAACCATGTATTGGAGAGTAAGATTTGGGGGTTTGAGTGTTGATTTGTGGTCGGAATTCGATGATTGTGATGCACATGCTAGGTGAAGGGCGTGGGCATGCACCGTGGTAGTTCTGACTCGATTGATTATGTGGTACAATGTAGATATCAAACTTTGTTGCTATTCATGTAATCCCTACGTGTTAGAGTAATTGGGCTGCAACCCATGTTAGAAATCATGTTTAGGCTATATGCTTATTCTGTTGGGATCCACAGAGGTCATTTTTGCTATTGAATTATTTGCTTATGTTGTCATCTATTGTTACACTATGTTGTCATTGTTTATGGCTGATATGCATAAGAATTGTTAACCCGAGAGACTGGAAAGATTGATGATTGAGTTAGGGCTTGAGAGCCATTTTCTCAGTGAGGTTGTGGATCGGGTTGCACGCTGCAGCAGGCCTTATAAGCTTTATTTATTATTATGGGATCGGGTTGCACGCTGCAGCATGCCATATTGGCTTTATATTAGCGCTTAGGCAGGATCCTCCCCTCAAGAGTCTAACATACCAGTAGTGAGCGCAGGTACCGTATGTTGCTGAGCGATTGAGATTGATGAGTGGGAGTGTGAGACAGTGAGATTAAGTACTCTGAGAGTGTGAGTCCATGCATTTTTCATTGTGATGCATTACATATGACATGCACATTAGACATGTAGACATAGAGATGTAACATTTCTCATATCAGTCATACTAGGCATATTTTATCAGTGTTGAGCTTAAACTGCTAAACTTAAAAGCATGTCTACATTTCTCTACTGTGTACGAGTTGATTATGGGATTTCTTGGAGTTAATATTGTCATTTCCATGTTATATCTATACCGTTATTATCTGGATTTGGATTGTAACCTTTTTGAGCTCGTCACTACTTTCAGAGAAAGGTTAGTCTTGTTTTTTATTGAGTATATTGGGTCGGTATACTCATACTACTTTGCACTTCGTGTGCACATCCAGGTACTTCTGGACACGGCGGTTGCTAGACTTGGTGTAGTAGTTGCTTGGATAGTATTGAGGTAGCTGCTATGACGCCCGGAGACCTCGATTCTCCTTCCTTTTAGTTGATGATGTACTATTATCTTTCTGACAGTTGTATTTGAGATTTAGATAGTGTTGACACTTAGTAGCTTATGTACTCGATGGCACCTAAATTTTTAGGAGATTTTGTAGTTGAGTCGAAGTTGTGTTTATCGGTTTTATGAGAATTTTCATTGTTAAACTTATTATATCATGCTTCTAGTTTAAAATGCATAATTATTTTGTGATTGTCGGCTTGCCTAATACTAAAATAGACAGCATCACAGCATGTTGAGATTTGAGTTATGATAGTCAGCAATCAAGCCATGGCCACAAAATTAATGCTGCATGTTATTGTTTTATCGTCATACTTATTGATTGAAATTGTTTTTATCCACAAAGGTGATGGTAATAAAGAAAATAACGTGTTTAACCACAATTATTTTAATATGTTTAATACTTGTTTTATTCAATTGTGCATGTTTAGTACAAATTTTCAATAACATCATCATACATTATTTCTTGACACAAATGATCAAATATCAACTCTAGCTAAGGTAGGTGGAAGTCGACAGGAAAACTAAATAGAAAATATATTAAGTTTACACTCACATGTGTGTGTTAGCCAAGAACTCAATTGAGATTTGAACGATGTATATTAGAGACACCCTCCATGGGAACCTTAGCTAGAAAACGAATTCGTTTATCTTCTTTTTTCTGGTTCTCACGGGTCATTTGATATCGATATTGGAGCCCGATAAAATACAAAATCACGCTAGAAAATCTCACATTGGGTAAAGTATTTTCCAGCAAAAATTACTTCAATTTAGAGCTCGAATTTCAAAATCTCTAATTAAAAATAAAGAAACACTTATCACTTTACCATAATCTTTGTTGATAGCAAATAAAGGTTATAATAAAACGGATGCTTATATAACTGATTTAAAAAAAAAAGTATGAAATGACTCAACAAGCAGTGGATACGGTTAGAAACCAATTTAACTGGGATTCTCTGCTAACTTCAATGCAAGCAAAGAAGATATTGTTCGACAACATATACGGATGGCATACAACATAGATTTTTTCTTTTTGAACTGACATACACAATAAACTTAATTTGAATGTTCTAATGCTATTTGTTGGAAAAATGGTGCATTTTAATATTAAAATTTTTATATTCGTTTGTATTATATTTAGTGGAGAAAGTGGCTATGATCTATTATTAATTACCCACAACGATCCGATAGGTCGTTTTGAGTTCTAATTCCTTTATTTATTTATTTATTTATTTATTTATGATTCCAGACCTTTCATAGTGTTATTTGATAATTATGACTTATGTACATAGTTCATGTTAATTTTCGAAGATTCTAAATGTGAATCTTTAAAGAAACTTGATTTTTAAACTTGAAAATGGTTAGAGTTGACCATGCTCAATATTTTTGGCAAATGACTTCGGATCGATGATTTGAAAATTCCCGTAAGTTCATATGATAATTTTGAACTTGTATGCATGCTTGGTTGGGGTCTTGAGTGACCCGAAACTATATAGGCACTTAATTTGGAATGTTAAAAATTTTAAAGTTTGAACTATGAGTGGCTATTGAACCGGTCCAGTCACAGACCGGAAATTTTTTTCGGTTCGATTCCGGTCCGGTACCGGAGGTGCGTCAAAACCGGACCAAACCGGTCTTACCGGTCCGGTCCGCCGGTTCTCAATGATGCAAGCCGGACCGTGACCAGCACCGGCTACCGGTAGACCGGTTTTTCCGGTCCGGTCCGGCCAGTTTTCTGTTTTTTTTTTTAATTTGTCTTTTATTTAACTTTGTAAATAAAGTATGTTTCAAAGTTAAAACTTAGAATTAAAAAACTTATAATAATATTCTTTCAAACTTTGAATTAGTTTCAAAGTTTATAATTAGATTCAAATCTTGAAATTTGAATCAATTAGAAACTAGTAAGTAATTGTAGTATTTTTGCGCAAGGAATAAATTTTTTTAAAAAAAATAAGAAGACATAAATTTTCTAGTAATAGATAATTTTAAGTTTTTGAAAATACAACAACAAAATATTACTAACTTTGTATATATATTTGAAATGTTTAGTATGTTTCAAAGTTAAAACGTAGAATTAAAAAACTTATAATAATATTCTTTCAACTTTGAATTAGTTTCAAAGTTTATAATTAGATTCAAACCTTAAAATTTCAATCAATTAGAAACTAGTAATTAAATATAGTATTTTTGCACAAGGAATAAATTTAAAAAAAAAAAGACATAAACTTTGTAGTGATAGATAATTTTAAGTTTTTGAAAATATAACAACAAAATATTACTAACTTTGTATATATATTTGAAATGTTTAGTATGTTTCAAAGTTAAAACTTAGAATTAAAAAACTTATAATAATATTCTTTCAAACTTTGAATTAGTTTCAAAATTTATAATTAGATTCAAACCTTGAAATTTGAATCAACTAGAAACTAGTAATTAATTGTAGTATTTTTGCGCGAGGAATAAATTTTTAAAAAAATAATAAGAAAACAAGAGTTGTGAACTTGTGATGGAATTCAAAGATTTGGAGCAATTTTATTATAGTGTATTCTAATATAGAAAATTATATTCTTTTAAACATACTGGCTAATTTTTTTAAGATAGCCGTAGGCTTTTCTTTAGGAACTGGTTATTGTTGTTCCGGTTCATCGTCTTCGTCTTGTTCTTCTTCATCTTCCACTTCATTGCCTGTTTGACTCCCTTCTTCACTTGTTCCGTCGCTCAAAATTTGACCCAGATACGCTCTGTCTTTTTTCTGCGAAAGTTCTGGTATTCCAAAGTTTCTTCGCTCTGCTCTGATCCAATCCCTGAATAGAACTCCTGTCTCCATTGCCTCTTCTCTCAACAAATGTCTGTGATCTCCAATTTGAAATCTTCCTTAGCTGAAAGCGCTCTCCGACGCAACTGATGAAGCTTGAATTGTTAATATATCCCGGGCCATTTTTGCAAGTATGGGAAATTGCGATTCTTGACTCTTCCAATAATCCAATAAATTATGAGTTCCAAAACTTGTAAGTTTCTTTTGATATTGGATTAAGTAGACTTGGAACTCGCTGTACTCCTCCCCGTACTCGTCTTGTTTTGAAAGCAACTTTTGATCAAGTTCTCCAAAAGTGCTCATCCTCGCATGCCTTTTGCCTATTGAGAAGAAGAACTTTCACCGGTTGACAGTATTGGTGCAGTTGGTGTAGCAGTGTCTGCCCAAGCTCTATACTTTGCGAAAACAGTCACGGTATCTGTAAAAACTTTAGCACAAGCATGTTCTACACTAGGGTAGTTATTAGTCGCAATTTCAATAGGTGTAATATCTAAATTTGCATATATTTCCCGAACAAGTCGTTCAATTAACTTAAGTTTAAATGCAAGATGCAACACAGAAGCAATGTAAAAAAATTGGGGAATTGAAAAAAATATTTTTAAAATTTTTCAATCATAGCCTCTACAGCCATTTTATATTCTTTGTATTGCCTATATAATTTTAATAATTCAGATATTCCAGCTATATAATATAACATGGTAGGAGTAGTTGGATAATATTGTCTGAAAATTTCTAAAGTAGCATGATAGAATTTTTGTAAAAACTGAAGGAGATGTTGAACAAGGTTCCAATCGTCCTCTTTAAGGTGATAAAGTTCCATAAAATATTTATTATACATTTGAGTAATAGGCTCTCTATATTCATAAGCAACAGTTAATGCTTCATATAAAGTGTTCCACCTAGTACAAACTTCTTTTGGGACTCTCCTAATCGGCATTCCTAATTCTATACATTTTCTTTCCCATTCTTTTTTTCTTTCTTGATTTTTATTTCTAAATATAAAAGCAATAGCTACTTTAACCTTTTCAGTAATGTGGTTAAATAAGTCAAGACCATCTTTTACTACTAAATTGTAAATATGACATGCACATCTAACATGAAAAAATTCCTCAAAAGGGGGGTTTAAAATAGGTCTCAAGTTCCTAAGTGCTTCTGTATTGTTTGTAGCATTATCTACTGTAATACTAAAAACTTTGTTAGATAAACAATATGCACGACAAATTGATGAAACTGTTTTGGAAATATAATTTCCTGTGTGTGATTCATCAATAACTTTATAAGCAATAATATGTTTTTGAAAGACTCAATCAGGATCTATCCAATGAGCAGTAACTGTAATATAATCACAGTTATTTGTAGGACGACCCATATCCGTAGTAAGGCATACTCTAGTGTCAAAGTTATCAAATAAATATCGCAAATAATCTCTATATTCGTTCTTAAATTTAATAATATCATTTTTAACGGTAGTTCTTGGAAAACCTTTAAAAGAAGGATTATATGTAGCTTGAATGTAATGAACAAAACCAGTAGAAGAAGGAAAACTATAAGGTAAACCCTCTACCGCAACTAGTTTAGCAATATTTTCCCTATCCCTTTGTTTATCATAACTAAGAATCCCTCCTGTTGTTTGGTTAATTTTAGCTTGTATACCCGAGGATTCATCATGTGCTACCCCCCCATGTTCGGTTCCAAAATAAATAACCCCCCGCCCATATTGACCATTCCTTAGGATGTTTATTTCTTAAGTGAGTCCTAATTTTACCCGTCTCACCTTCATTACCCCCAGTTTTGAAAACCCACACCATTCCACAAAGACCACAAATAGCCGTTTGATTTTCAACTTTCTTTTATACAAATTCCCACACCTCAGATCTTTCCTTACGTTTAACCGGGGCTCTAGTAGGAGGTACAGGAGGCAAGTCGGACTGAACTTCAGGTGGACTAGCTTGAAATTCATGTGGTTCTTCTAAATTAACCTCAGTTTTATAATTATGTTGCGCTTCTACATGTTGTGAATCAAGTGGATTATTAGAGCTAAAATCATGATAATATTGATTTTCATCTATGTGTTGACTAGAACTACCAGCAATTCCTTTACCTCTATTTCCCCAACGACCACATGCCCTCCCCCCACTACTAGTTCCAATTGACCTCTTTGAGACATAATTATAGCAAATAAAATAAATATATGACAAAAATATAATAAAAGAGTAGAAGTAGGAACGACTAACCAAATATAACCGTATAATTGAGGTGAAGTTGATACTTGAACCTTCACTTGATAGCAACTCCAATTAAAACTTGATAAAGAATCAAAATTGTATAATTTACACAAATAGCCAAAGTAGCAAAATAGCAATATTATAGAGAATTTGGAGAGAATTAGAGAGAATTGGATGATTTGTGTGAAAAATATGATGAAATAATGGGATATTTATAGGAAAAAATAGTTAGGGGTGGTTATGGAGTAAAATGGCCGTTTTTGACCGTTGGACAATGGCTATTTGCTCAATAGAGCCGTTGGCCAATGGCTAATTTTTAAATCTGCCGTTTTTTTTTTCGGTCCGGTACCGGCCGGTTCTGAGCCATTTTTTTTCCGGTTCATCCGATTTGAAACCCTTAAACCGTCCCACTACCGGGACCGATTCTAACCCCCTTAAAAGATCCGGTTCACACCGGTCCGAGCCGGATCCGGTCCGAAACCGATCCGATCCGATGTGAACCGGACCAATAGCCACTCTTAGCTTGAAGTCTACCCGTGAATCTAGAATAACTTAAATTACATGTAAATATTATATTATACTCTACAGTAGATCTAGCAGTACATTTATTACCTAGAACAAAATTGAAATAATTGTTATAATTTTCGTAGAAAGTCGGTCTCTTCATAAAATATTGAATAGAATTCAATTTATGAATTTAATATATATCAATCTAGAACTATGTGTAAACTATGTCATTTAGAATGATGTATGAAATATTAAAATGTATAAAAGAAGTTTTGACACTGACAACTAAAATAGAAACAGATAATAGTGAGACTAGCCATACGACAAAGCTTAGAATATCAGCAATAGAAAATAGATTAAATGACTTATAGAAAAGATTATATAAAATTGAAAAGAATAAAGAGAAAATAACAAAAGTGCCAAACTAGTAGGGATTATTTGTATGAATCTTT
This sequence comes from Nicotiana obtusifolia, assembly GCA_002018475.1. Taxonomy (NCBI): domain Eukaryota; kingdom Viridiplantae; phylum Streptophyta; class Magnoliopsida; order Solanales; family Solanaceae; genus Nicotiana; species Nicotiana obtusifolia. The sequence goes on from MCJB01016028.1 coordinate 47,228, forward strand.
TTCTTTTATTGTGCGTTATCTTTAGGTAAAGAATTATAAAATGAGTGTACCAACAAAACTTAGGATTGTCTCTGTCCAATCTTATATGACACGGATTGACTTTTTGTAGTCAAATTTGATTTGATTCTTTTAAATGTAAGAAGAAAAAATATCTTGTAGATCTAATTATTAACCATTAATAAAACGTTGACTTTCTTCTTTAGAACAAATTTATTTTACTTTCTTCTTCATTATGTAAGCTGGAGAGACTTGGTTGACATGCAACCTTAATTAACATCATAGTGCTTAACGAAATGGCGTCCAAATGGCCACTAATAGCCATTTTTTAGTAATTAAATTTGATGATAAACATTGATCTCGTCGACAAAACACTCAAGTTCACTAGCTAATTTTTTTGCAGCCGACCAATTGGGATTTTTTATTTGTTTAATTACATATAGTTAAGTTTTAGTCCTCAAGTTATTGTTCCCAGTTTTCGACGGAACTTATGTTCTAACCTACGAGGCTACGACTACAAAACACTCAAAACATCTCATTGGCTTTTTCTTTGTCAACTACTGCTTTAATGTTAAATTAGTTGAGGATGTGGTTTTAAGTGGACAAAGTACTAAAATACTTAAAATAATCTTCAAAAAAAAATTAAAATTAGATAAGATTAGAATAAAACTACTCATAGTACATTTAAATTGTTTTAGTCTTTTCTTATTGTTGGTATTATTATCACAAGTTGGTAATGCAAAGCCAAAGTTTTTTTGTGGGTCCCTTTTTTCCTTTACTTCGTTTATCTAGTGTAAAATCCACAAGTTTCATATAAATTAGGAATGAGACTTTCTTTTATTTTACGAAAATGATCAAAACTATCCGTATTATTTATTAAATAGTTTACAGATACCCTCCATCGATCTATCCATCTAAAAATACATCAGTCCAATAGGGGTAGTTTTGACCCTTCATTTGGTAAGCTCATTTTCACACTCATTGTTAATAAGTTGTACCTTATTCGGTTTAAAGAGTTAGTAAAAGGTATTGAGCTCGCACATATGAACTTGTATATCTTCATGTTTGCATTTATTAGACATCTTTATTAAGTTTCAATATATAATGCTCTACAAAGTGGATAATTGAAAATTTGGGTGCCAAATTATATTAGACTGGTTGAGTTACAGACAAATAGATCTTATTAAAGAGTTAAGAAAGGGATAAACACATATTTATTTATTTTTCCTGCGATTAATTTTAAAATAAATCGAGATTTTATTGAAAATAATTTATTTACCTCCTCGAAATAGGGATAAAGTATTCGTATATACTATCATTCCCAGACCTCACACTTTGTTGAGCATTATGTATTTAAACCTTAGTGTTGTTCCTTTCTTAAAATCTTCCACCTAAAATCCTTACAAGTATGTTATTGCAGATAACTGACTACTCATACCATTGATCATTCAACGAAATTTAAAAGAAGGCAAACAACAAAAGAAAATTTGAGAAAGAAGTTTCACGCTTCAGCTTTTGAAGAGCATTTTTTATATATTAAAAAGATTAACTAAAAAATATTATTTCTAATAGAATAAGTAGTACGAGTTAGATATTTTTATCACCCTTACGAATTTCAATATACAATCATTGCTGTACTAATAAATGTTAGATAAAGTTGAAAATTACTAGGAAAAAACTTGTGATTTTCCGGATATGAGTTTTCAACTCCAAATTTCCAATATTTAGTCAAAAGGTAAGGAATACGAAAAAGTAAATGGAAGAAGAAGTAGAAGAAATTTTCAATGTGGAATGAGAAAGATACTAGTTCTAGAGAGTTCCATGGTCAAATAATGTTGTTATCCCATAGGAGGACTGGTCCCTTTAAATGTTAGAGACAGAGTTAGTGTTCTGAATTTATGGGTTCTGAAAAGATAATTTGTTGAATTTAAATAAATTATTTATACATATTTTAAGTAAATTTTTTAATATAAATATGATTCTTGAGCAAAAGTTATTGAATTTTGTCCAACTCAGATGATTATTGTTGTGGTCATATATTCCAAAAGAGGCTCTCATTTGCATGACAGTTTCATGCATGCTTTGGTCACCTAATCTATGCAGATGGATTTTGGTTGGTGAGTTTCCATCATTAATGGAGGGCCAAAGAAAACGACTTGTCTCTTTTTTCACCACGAGAATAATATCTGCAAATCCATTGGCTTCTACTCTAATCCTTTGCTTTCCACTTTAATTTGTTCTCGTCTTTTTTCTCTCTCTATTTTTTAGGGTTGGTTGTACACTTCATGTTCAAGTCTAGCTACAGTGTAAATTGACGGACAAAACACTATTTTCTCCCCCAGTCTTTGAACATTAGACTCGGTTACATCGGAAAGCAAATCACCATTAATTCTTCACATGTGATTACTAACTAATTAAATTTCAATCAGGCAAATGGCGTACTTGGACAAACGGTAATTGAAAAGAAAATATTATTTATCGTACCTAATGTTTTTACCATACTATATTTGTTTACCTTAGAATAATGGGAGTCATCTGGAAACCTTTTTCATCAAAAGGTGAAAAATAACTCTCCATTTTTATGAATGAAAGTCACTTTTCACACGACTATCTTAATATTTAACTTACTACACTTTCATTAAAAACTCTTTGATTTGCTAATAATATTATTAATATTTAATATTTTATTTTATATCCATACACCAACCAAATATTTATCAAAATACATATTTTTCGTGAAATATTTCTTTCCCTAGAGCAAACGACAAATTACAGTACCCTTTCAATCAGAAGTGGCGGGTTGTAGCAAGTCGTAATCGCAGAAGTGAAGCCCTCTTCTTATGTTAGATTGGAGTATCACAATTTCATTATTTAGGGCTACTTTGATATTTAGTTAGCTCATTCAATTATTATGGAGACAAAACTTAGGACTATTTTTATTTTTTTGGTAATTTACAGGAAAGTAAGAAAATTCAACTGAGCGGCGTAGTCAAAGGTATTGCGGATGTCCTATTTTTTAGTCACAAAATTTGTCAATTTAACACTAATACCAAATCCACACATTTTAACTTTTCCACTGCCAAAAGGATATCAAACAATTTGAAACAATAATGCGTGGCAGATAATTTCTTTGCTCAAGTTCCCTGTTTGAACAATATTTGGTTAAAGCTGAAAAAATTCAGTATTTGATGTTGAAGCTGAAACAAAGTTGTACTGAATACAAATTTCACATAAATTTTTTAAAATATAGTGAAGAGAAAACTATTATTTTATTTAAAATACTTCTAATTCCTTTTTAATTTTTCAATTTTCAATTTTAAATGTCAAATAATAAACAAACTTTTGAACAAGCACTTTAACTTGCAAACATTGCATGTCAAAAGGGCTCAGCTGGTTGACAAGAATGTGCCACCAAGACTTAAATGTAAGTTTTAAAAAGTGCTCGTTAGATCAACTATATAGTATGGGTGGGAATATTGGTCAGTCAAGAACTCATATGTCCGGAAGATGAAAATAGCGGAAATGAGGATGCTGAGATGGACGTGTGAGCATACTAAGAGAGATAAGATTAGGAAAGAAAATATCTCAAACAACGTGAGAGTGGCCTCCATGCCGGACTAGATGGGGAAACCGAGGTTGAGATGGTTCGAACATGTGAAGAGAGGAGGTCCAGATGTCCCAGTGAGGAAGTGTGATAGGTTGGCTATGGTGGATCTTAAGAGAGGTAGAGATAGATCGAAGAAGTATTGGGGAGAGGTGATTACGCATGCGTGACCCTTGATAGGAGGGTGTGGAGGACAAAAATTATGATAAGAGGTTAGTAGGTAGTCGTGCGTTCCTCATTTCTATACCAATAATATATGTTAGTACGTCTTTTCATACTTTGCTATTCTTAGGTTTCAACTTCACCCGTTTCTTTCGTTTCGGTCATTTGATATTTTGATGTTGTTATTTTTTTTTCTTTATGGTTTTTATACTATTATTTTTATTTCTTATTATTGTTGTGCTTATGCATTATTTGAGTCGAGAATCTATTAAAAGCATTTATCCTACCTCCATCAATAAAGACAAGGTCTATGTATATACTATTCTCTCCTAAATTTTACTATGTAAGATTATGGTATATATGTTGTTATTGTTGTTGAAAGGATTCAGCTGGACTCCGGGAGATATTTGCACAAGTGAATCTGGTGAAGGGAGTTAGATATTTTGTGGACAAAGCAAAGAGAAAATTAGCTTCTTATTTGTGGTGGGGTCCCACGTGTTGATGGAACCTCAGAAAAAATAGGGAGAAAAATGATGAAGTGACCGGTTCGTGCCGATTTCCACCGCCCTCCCACAGACACCGTTTTGTTGGTTGACTTTCATGTTAACGAGTTAAGCACAAAAAGCCTGACATTTCAAAACCAATTTAAAAGTCCTTTGCCGAAAGTTAGTGATTACGTGGATATCTTAATCCCACGTCCTTCTCGCACCTATAATTATTCTCTTCGACTCAATTATATTTGCGTTCTTGAAATTACTTTCTTTGGTATATTTAGAGTTCCCCTAAGATAAAAGTTATTGAAATATCCCATTTCAAAAATTCTAGAAAATAACTTCATTTAAACTTCTCATTTCATTTATTTGTAATAGCAAAGTTTTTAGTAACACAAATAATATGACATATTTAATATCATAAATTTTAAAGAAGATTATTTTTAAAATATCGTGCACAATACTTAAGTTTAAACAAAATTAAAAGGTATGGAGTTTTTGATTTTCATGTTTATATTGGAACCTTTTCTTTCGTAATTGAGATTAATGCAGCATTTTTTTCAGTATTTTTCTATTAATCTTAGGGACCAGGAAAAGGAAAAAAGTGAGAATTGAATTCACACTTATTGCGTGGAATAATATTGTTGATACTATTAGACTATAAGCTTAGGTGGGTGGTATTGAGAACATAACTTGCATTAGTTCAAGTAGAGTTTTTCCTTTTTTCTGTCTTTTTTACATCAATGGCATCAGTTAAGAGCTTGTATCGAATTGCTTATTTGTGGAACTCATTTAACCCAACTCTACATAAGTATCTTCTTCTTCTTTTTTGTGTATAATTTTTTTTACCCATGCTGTGGGTCTCCTTAATAGGGAGGCCTGTTTGAATTACCGTTTAACTAAAAGAACGGAACATCATATCAGGGTGTCACGTCTTTAGTTTTTAACTAAGTACGCATGTGGCACTTGACAATTCGCTCACGATCTTGTACAATTTGCTCATGTTCTTGCTATGCCAGTCAGACTTACTATACTGAAGTGAAATTACATTGAATATAGACCTAGGAACTCGAAAATGATATTTCCTCCGTCTAAATTTATATGGCGTTCTTTCATTTTTAGTCAGTTCCAAAAAAATGTCATCTTTCTTTTTTAGAAATAATTTATCATAAGAATTTATGCTTTATCCATAATGATAGATTTTCAACCACACAAATATTTATTCTTTTAGATTATTAGAATCAAAAATTTTCTTTTTTTAAAAAAACTTTGTGCCAAGTTAAATACTATCACATAAATTGGAACAGAGGGAGTAAGAGATAATTTCATGTAACACATGATATCGATCCTCTTGAATTTTTTTTATGAGGCGAACCTCGTACCTCTGAGAAGATTTAACTAAGTTTCTTAGTATTGTTTTTGGGGTTTCTCCATGTTGTTTGTTTCTTGTTCATATTCTTATTGCTTGCACTAAAAGATGCTCTACATTTCTTTATTTTTAATTGATTAACACGTGCATGTAATGCAAGAAGTGCAATGCACTCCACAGCCTAGTATGTTTCTTAATTTCAGCTAATGTTATCTGCCATATGGAACGCATTATAAACAGCGACAGACAGCAACATCAGAACAAAATTAGAGACCAAAATGAAATGAATAAGACGCATATTCTTTTCCATTGACAAACAAAAGGAACAAATATAAAGCTTAAGAGGGCATCTTCAATTTAATTAATTAGCCAAGTGAGAGCAGGGGCGGAGCTAGAGTATCGGAAGCGAAGTCGCAGAGGCGGATTCAGGATTAAAAATTTATGGGTTCCTACAGAAACCTCAAGTTAATACATTATAATAATTTGACTAAGGAACAAGTACCAATTCAACACATATCTAAAAATAACAAATGTAATATAAGAGGCAAACAAATGAAAAGAAGAAAAAAAAAGATGAAGGAGGGAAAGTGAAGGACCTGGCAATGGCTGGCTTTAATTGGCAGTGACAAACGTAGAAAATTGGCTCCCGTTTTGTTTTGTTTTCTTGTAAAAGAATTTTATCTTACAATTTATACTAGTAGCGCAGCAAACGCTTTTAAAACCCTAAGCTCTTCTTATTTCTCACCCTTTTTGTTTTAATGTTTTGATTTGGAAAATTGAGATTTGGTTCTCTTTTTAGTTTGACTTTAGTAATTTATTATGTTTTATTTAAATAAGTAACAAACTAAAAGTGTATCTATAAGACCTTTTGTAACATTTTATTAAAAAAACGAATAAAACAAAGGGAAAAGTAAAAGTGGCTAAAGAGATTCGAACTTGCTTCAGTAAGTCATAGCCAAGGTGCAGTAGATAGGTTCTCGCATACTACCATGGAACCAACAGCACATTTTGCAACTAGGTTCCCGTCTAAATATTGTTATATTAAATAAATTTCTTAATACAAATATGGCAACTGAGCAAAAGGTACTAGGTTTCCGGGAACCTATACCCATACCTTTAGATCCGTCCCTGCAGGTTCGATCGAATCCAGTAATTTTAGTTTGAACCCTGTATTTGTCTTAAAGAATTCATTGGACATGTATAAATTATTAATTTAGAACTCACTAACTTAAAACGATTAGAATTTCGAACCCATAAACTTAAAATCCTGACGCGCCTCTGAAAGCCGTTGGAAATTTGGAATATAGGGCCTATATGTTTTTTTTTTGTTTAATAACGACTCTGTTTAGTCGGCAAGGAGATAAGATTCTGCCTTTGTTAATCAGGCACTTCTGCTATTTATTTCCTTTATGGTTTGATGAGCTATATTTATTAAGATTCAATAAGCAGAAATTAAACTTGCATAGCAATTTCCATAAGATTAATGAATTTAATATATAAAGACACAGTTAAGAGAAGTGAAAGTGCAAAAATGACAACCAAAACAAATAATTAAATTTAAATGTTACTCTTAGTTTTTTTTTTTCCAAATACTACAAAATTAAAAAGCAACAACAACAATAACTACGTTTCAATACCAAATAAACTAAAATCGATTGTGTGTATACTTACTTTTTTTTTCTTTAAACTCAACTCATATCATTAATACAAAACTAGAAAGCATTCCATTAGAAAAAAAATAGAGAGAGAGAAAAAAAAAAAGGAAAATAAAAACTCATATGGGGTCTATTGGAAAACCATGTGCTTTCTCTAAATAGAACGAAGGTGGTGACTTTAATCAGTTAGCTTATGGTTATTGAGCATAAAATATAGTCAAACATTATGGAATAAGAAATTTGGATTTTGATCACACTTTGGAACTTGAGATATTTTGTTCAGTCCAAACAGCCATTTGTAAGTCGCCATCTCATTCTACGGCTAAACTATTTGCAGAAATTTTCCATAGTGACACCACGCCCGTACTACATATGTGGTGCTCTCTCATTGGTCAATTCATATTGGAGCACTTCTAACTACCCCGCTCTTTTCTTTCACAGTTTTTTTTTTTAACTCGGTGTCCGATATCCATATTAGAATCCGATTATATTCGAATTTTTACCGTGTAAGGCTCTATTCGCAAGAAAAGGCTCCTTACCAAAAAAAAAATTCTTGCCAAAGCTCGAACAGAAATCTCTGATTAAGGAAAGAGCAGCCTCACCCGCTGCATGCACCACATCATTTGGTAGTTCTTTCACATTTTCACCATATGTGGATGTGGAACTAAACGACCTAGCTTAGAAAATTCAATTTACACAAATTAATTTGAGCCAATTTTAGTTTTCAATATAGGAGGGACATAGTAAAATATACCCTATTATTTTATTCTATATGACACCATTTTAAGGAGTTAAATCCTTCGATGCTTGCTATATATTCATATATCTTTTGCCTGTTAAAATTGTGACACATAAATTTCATGTGTAGTTCCTTTTTTCCATTTCATATATGCTCTAAGTATTTAAATAGTAATTATTATAGAATTAAAAATTATAGTCTTAAATAAAATTATAAATTAAATTATTTGATCCTATTATTGTAAAGGGATGCAAGAGAAAAACTATCAAACATTATGGTGAAATGGATGATTCTTTCACTCTTCACTAAAGGTCTCATATTCAAGCTCTAGAATGAAAAAAATTCAGGTAGAGAGCGATTCTAGATTACTAAGGGTCTCTAATTTAGATACCGAGATTGAATGAGAAAAAAGAAGGGCAAGTTACACACTTGATCGATCGGCATAAAATAGTTACATTTGTTAAGACCGAAAAATCAGGTTTCATGCGCAAGCTAGTAAAACAACACTTGAACAATGATAAATCAAACAACAGAAGAGAAATATACTAAAAGAGACACAAATATTTAACGTGGTTCGGTCAATTAACCTACATCCACGGCGGAGACCAGCAATCCACTATATAAAAGAGAGTACAAAATATCGAGAGAACAACCCCACGAAGAGGCAAACACAAGTAACACACTAACACTTGTCCCGAAAAGTTCTCCCCCTAAACAAGACTCTCAAACCTCATATGGCTACATTATGGAGGCTGCTGAATAAGAAGGAAGGATCCTCAATTTATAGAAGTCCAAACAATTTCCTCCAAGAAAAGGGACTAGCCAAATATGAGATATTTATAATTTTCTTCTATAAGAAAGAAAAAGCAATTATTGTAAATATGTTGCCCTTTCCTTTAAGAGGTAGGAAAATTAAATACGATAAGAAAATTAGGACAAACACCTAATAATTCTCCCCTTGTCAAATATACATCAATATTTGTATAGTATAGTATGTATATATATATATATATATGTATATTATATATTAATATAAAAAAATATTTTATCAATAATTATTTAGAGAGCGACTATGCTACGTAGTTTTAAGAAAAATAGAATAGGGGGATATAGTGGAAGGAACACAGTTGAAGAAGGTTGGAGTGGAAGCAACGGAAATACAAAAAGAAGAAGCCGCGTGGGTCCAAATAAGCTGCCACAGCACACAGACCAAACTTAGGAGTTGGATTTGGATGTTTCTACACTCCTTTCAAATCCTTTTCATTCGCCCCCCACTCTCTTATATTTATTCTCATTTCCCCTGCCTCTCCCTTTCTCTCACAAATCTGAAAATCAACTTCCCCTCCCTCTCTCCCCTTCTTTTACTTGCTAATCCACACCTTCATTTTCACACTGCCAATACCTACAACAATTTACCAATTTGGATTTTTCTTCTCTCTTTACTCGACGCCGCTCGCTCTCTCTCCCGAAAAATATCTCTTGCCTACATTTTGGGATGGTTTGTTCACCAATTCAGCTCTTTCTTTCCTCTGTTTTCTCTTAGTTTTACCACATCTAATTAAAATTCAGACCACTTCTTTTATATTTTCGACCAAATTAAGATCTTGGTTTTGATTAGATACCTCTTTTACGGATTGGGTTTTACAAACCATCTCTAATTATATTCAAGAGTTGAGTTCATTCACTTTGAACTCAAGAGAGCGAGTGGCAAAATCGTGCTATTTCTGCAATTGAATATTTGACAATGGCTACATCAGAGGATTATGGCAAATCAAGAACAGCTATTAGAGAAGAAATGGATTGTGATAAAGGCAGGGATTTTGATGATCATACCTTTGAAAGGCAACAAAGGAGGCCAGTTTTTGAAGAAGCTTCCATTTCCCAACGGCGTTTCAAGAAAATCAAAAGTCCCGAACGCCAACATTATTCTCAATCCTCTTCTTCTTCTTACTCTCAGCAACCGCTTTCACAATCCTCCGTTCCATATAATTATCCCATATCCATGTCATTTCCTCCTCCTCCGTCGTCGTCAAAGCTTGTTTTTCCTTTTTCTTTTGACGGAACACAACAGTCAATAGAAAATTTATATCAAATGAGACCAAACACAACGCCTCTGTTTCGTCCGCAGAATCAAAATCAGCAGCAGATGATCTCATTTTCACCTCAACAATGTCCTTACCCTCCGTATTTTGCAGGGGAGTTAGGACAATCACAGAATCAGCAGCAACTGTTGCAGTATTGGAATGAAACGCTAAATTTAAGTCCGAGGGGAAGAATGATGATGATGAGCAGATTTGGGCAAGATAACAAGGGTTTGTTTAGGCCTCAATTACAACCTATTAATACGACGAAGCTCTACAGAGGAGTGAGACAGAGACATTGGGGTAAATGGGTTGCTGAAATTCGTCTTCCTCGAAATAGGACTCGTCTTTGGCTTGGTACTTTTGATACAGCTGAAGATGCAGCAATGGCTTATGATCGTGAGGCGTTTAAGCTTAGAGGAGAGAATGCTAAGCTCAATTTCCCTGAACTGTTTCTTGGTAAAGACAGAGAGGGACCATCGATAGAAACTCTTGAATCAACTCATACAAAGCAGCCTGATCAAGAATCAGAAAGCCTTCAGTTGGAACCTTTAAATATTGAGTTACTGCCTCCGCCTCCGTCACCACAGCCACCACCTGAAGTTGATAATCAAGACGAGGACTCGGGAATGGGATCGAGCGAGGTGACTGCTTGTGATGAAGTTCAAGGTGTATCATTACAATCAACTGAATTGGTATGGGGTGAAAATGAAATGGCTGAGGCTTGGTTTAATGCAATACCAGCAGGATGGGGTCCAGGAAGTCCAGTTTGGGATGATTTAGACACAAATAATAACTTCATTTTTCCTCCTAATTTTCACTTTGGGAATGTCCATTCTCATAATTCTGATCCTCACAATCAGCATATTCATGATAATACTGATCCATCTTCACCTTCATGTCCTATGAGACCTTTCTTTTGAAAAGGTTAATTCTGCATTTGCCTATTAGGATATTTAGGTGTTTTCCTTCTCCTTTACTGTCCTTATCCGTCTCACGCGTTGGCCATAGGAGATCTGTTTTTAGATGATCTCCGCGGATTCATTCACCGGTTGAATATTTCTGGCCAAACCAGCGATTTCATATTGCATCTCTTTTCATCTGGTTGCAGTTTTTAACCTGCAACAGCACAGCCTTTAACACTTTACTTCCCTTGCATTTGGCTTTAGTGATTCTCTTTTGGACCCTATTCCACTTGATCCACCTTAGTTGTCATGCCCGCAAAATGGCTGCATATTTAAGGCCGTTCTTGGGGTGACAATTTTACTTGTTTCCTTCTTCATACATAAGTATCACATTTTGTAAGATCATATGTTAGTATCATCAGCATTTAGTTGGGCATGTCCTTATATTTTCGCATTGGCAGTGTTTGATTTAGTGTAATAGTTCTGTTTTCCTTGAGTAGTTTGCCTTAGTACCAATGTCAAGAGAGAGAGTTTTATGATCTACTCTTGACGGTCCCTCCATCACGAGCTTAATTTTTGATTTGCGAGCATGGAGAAAATAGCTAGAAGTGCCTGTATATGTTTGATTTTCACTTCAGATCTATACTATGTTGTAATTTGTTGTTGTTATTCATTGAAAGTATTAGTTTAGCATTTCCTCTTCTGATTGATTTTTCATTTGTTGGAATCTAGTGTACAAGAAAAGTATTTTGTAACAAGCAAAAACATGCTGTCCTGCAAAAGGATGCTAAAATAATGCTGCTCAACATATTCAAGAAACGGCCATAAAAATCTAGGTTCATGCATGGCATTAGCAAAACATCACTTTAGTTGTTTTGTTTCCTTTTCTGCTCTTCTATAAATTATGATGGTGATGGAAACACTTTCAAATATGCTAAGTAGATTTGATACCACGTTTTTTCACGACCAATATCATTAGTATATGTGATGGTTAGTAGCCTGTCTTGGACACACAAAGTGACTCTTCCTCGGCAGATTTCTGTCTACTCCATACAATTTTAGATGTCTTTCTTTCATTTCCCAAAAACTTGGTAGACGTTTGGATTTATGTAATATTTGGAGCTAAGTTGAAAAATGACATTTGAAATTTGAAATTATGTTTGAACATGTATTTCACAGGAAAAAATATGCAATTTTGTAAGTAGGGAAAAAACTTTTTTTTAATTTTTTTGAAAAAGTGGCCAAAACCACTTTTGATTTTCGAAAAACTCATTTTCCAAAAAATTTCAAAAACTTGCAAAATTTCATGGATATGTTTGAAAAAAAAAATCGAATATGAACAAACAGATTCTTAGTTCTAATGATATGACCTTTGCAGCAGCAACAACAACAACACACCTAGTGTAGTCTCACAAGTGGGTCTAAGGGAAATATCAAAATGCCTTAATTTATCTTCTGCCCAAAAAGAAAGCCCAAATCTTCTTTCAGGAAATTATATCAAATAATTTTGAAAATGAATAATTTTAATTTTTTTACCCCCGCTTTCCTCATGGCCGCACTTGTTAAATTTGAAGTCCTGCTCGGGTTAAAACATCAATAGTAGGGTGTCCTATTTGTGCAAATCACCCTTCTTCTTTTGAGAGTTTAGCTAGCTAGCTCTTACATTTAATAAATTGTACGAAAAGGCAGATCCAACATATAAGTAATCGATATATAGCTATAACTTTTTAAAATTTTAATGTATTTAATTTTTGTTTTAAAAAGATTAAAAACCTAAAATTTTATGGGTTAATCCCGTGCAATGGGGTTTAAACGTTAAACCTCGTCCCATTATGAATAAAACGCTTTATCCTACGCCTCTGCCTATCTACTTCTCCAAATCTTAAATCCAACCCCGTTGATAAACATCACTCAAGCATCTATCGCAAAGCAGCAAATTTGTTGGATTAACCCCAAAAAAAAAAAAGTAAAAAAGAAAAAAAATTCAATCCATTTTAGGGGTGTTATCACTTTAAACCCGTGCTAGAAATTATTTATATTTGGTAGCCAAAAAAGTATATAAAATTTGTAACTTTTGTATATAACATACCGAATGTATATATATACAAAAAAATATACAAATTTTACACATTTTCTTTTGACTATTATTTTTACATCGGCTATAAAATATCATTTCTCCTCCATTTTATAATGTGTCGTTAGCACGCTTTTAATCCTCAATTATTTTGTTAATCCATAGAGTGGGACCAGTCGCCGGCCCATGAAATCATCTTAATTTCACAGTTGGGACGTCACAACATCAATGCAGTCTGTGATGAGAAAATGATATGCTTAAAAATTGTCAACTAATAATATAATAAAAAAAACAAAAATATCTTAAATGTTGTGGTTAGATAGCTATGGATTACGATAAGTGGTCCTAACTTAGAACCAAAGCATGCCAAACATTTGATGTCATGGAGCGGCTGCAGCCTTTATTATCTCCACAATAAAATTAATTCCTCTGCAATTTATTAATGACCTTATTACCTATCAAGCTTGGCATGGTTCTTTTATTATATGTTTTTAAAATATGAATTTAATTTGTAAACACTAACAATAAAAATATGTCTACATCATTAGTGGTTTAACATGTTGTATTAAGTAATTACTTTATATTTTAAGTTAGTAATTTTTACACAAATAACTGGCCGAATTCACTATTTACTTTTTCTAATCAATATACATAGATTATATACTGATTATACACAATTATCTACATGTTATACATGTATTATATATCCGCAAGTTGTTTTTAGTTTAAATGATTGGATGAGCGACTATTTAAGTTAATTCTTCTTCTATTTTATATGAATATTTACCTATAGATATATCACTTAAATAACATATATTAGTATATAGAAGTTAAGCTTTTTAATTATAGGGATTGACATATGATTGAGCGTGTTTACGAGCGAGGACAAAAACAAAATCCTAGGACCGGGCTATATAATTTTGATATTTAAAAACTTCTCGAGTGGTTCGACAATCATCCATAAACATAGGACTATATTTTATTTAGATGTTTGTTTGACTGTGTAGTCATTGTGACAATTCTTACGATTATTGCTTCTGACAAGTGAAACGTCGAGAGGAATTAATTAGAAACATTCCAAGTCCACACTATTTTAATTAAAAAATAGTGTTCGAAAACTTCTTGTGCAAGGGAATTGTTTCAATTTCTGCTAGAAAAATGAAATAGGATCTTTTTAGAGGTGAAATTCAAAATAGCATAACTGGTCATTGAAAAATAGCTAAAGTTTCAAAAGTAATTGAAATTTTGCCATTTTTTATGTAAAGATAAATCTGAACAAAAACGTTGTTTAAAATTCGAAAATATTCCAGCACAATATGCTAGGGTTCGAATTTTTTACATATGAACGTCCAACATAACATGCTAGAATTTTATAATGTGCTGGAGTTTCATCATAATATGCTGGAAGTTTATATGCAGGAGCTTCATAATCCAGTATATTATGCTGGAACTTTCTGTATTTCAGCAAAACAGTGCCTACTTTTCAATAAATTCGCAAACACTGACTATTTTTCAATTATCAGTCCAAAAATTGGTTAGTCCATGCTATTTCCATCCCCAAAATAGCCTAGCGCTTGGTCATATGAGAAGTCATCCTACTCCCGACAAATAACTCCAAATATACTTGAGACCTATATAAAAGAGGAAAAAGAATGAGAGGGCAAATTAAGGCAAGCCCAATAATTTACTCCCTCCACCACATTTTATATGACGTTCTCCTCTTCGCAGTTTATTCCGAAAAGAATACTTTTTGTTTGTTGGAAACAACTTAATCTTAGAATTCCTATTTCACGTTAATGACATGATTTTGAATTATAAAAATATCATAACATATTTAAGACAGACACGATTTCAAAGAGTTTTTTTCCCTAAATTCCATGCGTGATCTAATACATCACATAAATGAGAGAGTATTAGGCTAAGGATGAAGATTACACAAGGGGCTGAAAGGTCTATCACTGATGTCCTCGTTGTATTAAATTGGTAATTTCCCCTTCGATTATTTTCCCTTTCTCTTCTCCCTTAGTTTATGTACTAGTAGTTGTTGTTTTGCCTTAGTTTATATACTATGCAACATTCCTCGTTAAGCATATGCATTGATGCGTTATTTTATATTCGTCGGAATACATGAATTTATTTTTAAAAGAAATTTAGAATTAATGTTCCCATATACACAAAAAAATAGATACATGAACCTATCATTCTTTTTAGAACAAGGTAAAAAGTAGTCAAGAGAGCTTGTCTATTCCCAAGAAAGGCTTTCCTATTAATGATTTCAAACTTAGTCGGAGAGTCTTCGTTGGGCCCTCTCACAAATATAGGCCTCTGAACATTCTGGCCCAGCCCAGTTCTATCAGAATATGCTGCCAGTAAATATACTTATAACTAAAATATCAAGGAGAATCCAAAACTCAAGGATTGATTGGTTAAAGGAAGCTGACATGGCATCTCCAGATTACTCCATTACTATCTTATCCTTGCCCCAAAATCCATTCTCCTTAATATCCTTAATAGAAGTCCACAAACCTCAAAACCCACTCTCCAGCTCAAAATATAAAAATCAAACACCCCGCCCCACACCTCCTAACATCACCTTCATAATAGTGGTAACAATAGTTGAGTGAAAAACCATTGAATAGTAGGTCCAAAAATGGCTCTCCAAGCAGCATCTCTGCTTCCTTCTGCACTTTCTATCCACAAAGAGGTAAAGCTGCAAACTTTCCAGCTTTTTAATCACTTTGTTAATTACTCACCTGGAAATTGAACATGATTTTATGAGGCTGAATTGTGGCAGGGTAAATCAAGTATCACTCTCAAGGACAGTAGCCTCTTTGGAGTTGCATTGTCTTACAATCTAAAATCAAAATTCAGTCCTCCTGCTGCATGGAACAAGGTATCATTCATTATACAGAATCTGCAAGTTTAGTTTTTTTAATATTTAGTGTGCTAGTTGTGGCATAATTCTCTACTAAGATGAACATGTATATTATAGCCCAAGAAGCACAATTAGAGTCAGTTCTCATCACGAAAGCCATTTTAAAAGGGCAGCCCGATGCACAAGCAGATTCAGATTCAGATTCAGAATTTAAACTCTATGGGTTCAAAATCATTATATTTTTAAAGTTATGTGTTCATATCTACTATTTTTTGCAATTGTAGTGAATTTTTACACTTAAATTTATACGTTGTGTCGAAAGTACTGGGTTCAGATGAACTAGATACTTTCAAGTTGCATCCACCCTTGTGCACAAGGCATTCCGCGTTCATGCAGGATCCTAATAAGGGTCTCACCCCAGGGATGTGATGTAGATAGCCAACCACTAATGCAAGCATTAGTGGCTGCTTTCACAGCTCAAACCCGTGACCTCTAGATTACACAGAGACAACTTTACCATTGCTCCAAAGATTCCCTTCTCATGGAAAGCCATTTTAGGATATCAAAATACTTAGCAGACTAAGAAGAAAGATTACCTCTTGAGGTCATCACAATATATTTCAAGCTGCAAAAACAGTACAAATATTTAAGAGTTCCAAATGTTTTTGGGTCTATCTAGAACATATAATTGATGTCTTTTTACGGTTTTGGTTATCTTACATTTCTCACTTGATATGTACTGCTTAATAGCATTATAAAGAATGAGATAAACTAATATCATTGCATATCATGTAATAGGAATTGACAAAGAAAATAGCAGTTATACCTCCTATTAGAGCACAAACAGCTGCTACCACACCAGCAGTCAACCAGTCTACCTCAGAACAGAAGAAAACCCTCAGGAAAGGCAATGTGATAATTACAGGAGCCTCCTCTGGTCTAGGACTAGCTACAGCAAAGGCTATAGGTGAAACAGGAGAGTGGCATGTTATAATGGCCTGCAGGGACTTCCTCAAGGCTGAGAAAGCAGCAAAATCAGTGGGCATTCCAAAGGATAACTACACTGTCATGCATCTGGACCTCGCTTCGCTTGAAAGTGTCCGCCAATTTGTAGATACTTTCCGACGTTCAGGGAGGCCACTTGATGCGCTAGTCTGCAATGCTGCAGTGTATTTGCCTACTGCTAAAGAGCCAACTTTTACTGCTGATGGATTTGAGCTTAGTGTAGGTACCAACCATCTCGGACATTTCCTGCTTTCAAGGTTGCTGCTAGATGACCTCAAGAAATCCGATTACCCACAAAAGCGTCTTATAATTGTTGGCTCCATTACAGGTACTGGTATCAAACTCATAGCTTATGCTCTGATGTCCACCATACTCGGACTTCATTGAGTAAGTTAATTTCAGGTCACTATCAGTAAGCTAGGAACAAATTATCAATGCTGCAAAGCTAGAATTCCACAAATTAGCATATCCAGATATTCTTTTTTACAAGTTAAGCATTAACATATGTAGATATACAAGACAGAGAATCGAGAAACTACACATATTTCATGATACATCAAGTAAAATGCTGGACAGCATATGATGAAAGTTTAATGGACTTCATAAATGCCCTACAGGAATAGGATAGGGACAAACACTGTTTTGCTCTTCAGGCTACATTCTTCTGTAGCACTTTCTTGGTGCTATTTTAATACAAATATTACCTTCTAAAAGAATTGCTGGACAGCATGCGCAACTCCTTATGAATTGCCATATTAAAGGAAACAATAGATGATTGAAATCTAAGACTATAATTTTTGTGAATCAGGAAACACAAACACTTTGGCTGGAAACGTGCCACCAAAAGCTAATCTTGGAGATCTGCGAGGACTTGCAGGAGGGTTGAATAGTTTAAACTGCTCACCCATGATTGATGGAGGAGAATTTGATGGCGCCAAAGCCTACAAAGACAGCAAAGTCTGTAACATGCTTACCATGCAAGAGTTTCATAGGCGTTTCCACGAGGAGACTGGCATTGCCTTTGCTTCCCTCTATCCCGGCTGCATTGCTGAAACTGGTTTGTTTAGGAATCACATTCCCTTGTTCAGGGCTCTCTTCCCACCATTTCAGAAGTACATAACCAAAGGCTATGTATCTGAAGCAGAAGCAGGAAAAAGACTTGCACAGGTTAGTCAAAATTAGCAAACTTGGACACCTTTATCCCTTGCATTTTCACAGACTGAATCATAAACTAGCACATGAAAAATATCACTGAATCATCCGTGCTAAATTCAGGTTGTACGTGATCCAAGCCTTTCAAAGTCTGGTGTCTACTGGAGTTGGAACAACACCTCCTCCTCGTTTGAGAACCAGCTCTCAAAAGAAGCCAGTGATGCAGAAAAGGCACGGAAGCTATGGGAGGTCAGTGAGAAGCTTGTTGGACTGGCTTAAATGGACTGGCACGGGCGTGGCTTTCTGTTCCCAATTCCCATCCAAGTCAGGAGAAGATGTATATATGAGATCACTAGAGTTCTTTTCTCAAGTACTTTTTGGTATTTGTTGTTGGTTAATTACACCAATATAGAGTTTTCAGGTAGGTATTCTTGGTAATGATATGAACAACTCGACTTAAGAATTGTAAGCATAACATTTTTCAAGTGGTGGTCCAGCAAGTCTAAAACTGGAGATACCTGCACAGAATTGATCAAACAAAGAGTCTATGATCCATCACGTATTTGCCAAATTAAGATAAGAAGACTGGTATTTCGAAATATCCATAAAAAGCTAGATGCACTACTTGTTACTCTTCAGATTATTCAATTTGCATCCTTTTCTTTTCTCAGCTTTAAATTTTTTGCTATATGAATGTAGCAGTACAAATGCATAAATTAACAAAGAAGAAAAATTAGGTATGAAAATACACTACAGAATTGGCACCGACATTTATGATCTATCGGCGATACGGAGTGCGTGAGAAAAGTTCAAATTCTAAAACAGCTCGCCTACCACATATAGTATAAATTATTCCCCTATCGAAGTTCAAAATATCATCAATTACCAAGTCCAACCTGAGCTGATGCACAATTGAATGAAAACCTCAAGTTACTAGATATCTCCTAATACAACAACATAATGCTTTCTGTCTTGCTTGAAGAATAGATGCAATCACTCAACAAGCAAGCCACGCGACCACATCCTTTGTTCTCTTCCCAAAACAGCCTTCAGTTTTGTTATAACCAAATTATATATTTCCGGGATCAAGACAGAAATTTTCACTATATAGTAAGCATATAAAACAAATTGGAAGGGAACAAAGTATACCTTTCTTTCCTTTTTCTTTCTTTTTGCTTATTATATTGAATAGAAAAGAAGAGGGAGAGTTGTAAAACCAAAATATTACAAAGTGGGAAGAGTTGGAAAAAGGACAAATCTAGTGTCTGTTTCTGTGACTTGGTGCTCATGAAGATATATCAATTCAGATATCTCCTTGTAAGTAAGCAAACCAAAAACTAGTGTAAAATGGAAAAGAAAAAAAAGCACTAAAATTATTTATACAAGGAAGGATAGATATCTGCAGAACTGGAAAGTAGCGGACTACTGCTAATCAGAGAAAACTAAAACAATTCCTAAAGATTGATTTCACATGTTCTCCAATGAACATACACCCCCTATCTTCTTTTCTCCCCTGCCTTCATCCTTCTACAAACCAGAATCAAGAAACTCACATAACAACTATATAATCATCATACCTCAGAATTCTTTTGCATGTAAACAAGGATCTGAAACAACAAAGAAAAAATGGGACTTAATGGAGACATCAACAAACATATATTTTATGAGATAATAGAATAGAACTTGGCCAAAGCCGATGGTCTCTTGGAAATAGCCTCTCTACCTACGCAAGATAAGGGTAAGGTCTGCGTACATACTACCCAACCCAGACCCCACATGTGGGAGTATAATGGGTATGCTGTTGTTGTTGTAATAGAATAGAATTTGATTCCTCATTTTATTTCCAACTCACCAGATTTTTTATGTAAAGGGCACTAGAATTGATTCCTTCAAAAATTTCTCGCATTTGCAAGCTTTGCAGAGAGGACCCACTGATAACCCGGGCTAGCGTATTTGATGCATCCATTCAGTTGAATGGTTAACAGTGGATTGTCAACAACACTGTTGTCCTTTACTGCCACTCATTCAACATCTTTGGCTTATGATTTTGTCTACTGAACGGCAAGCTGCACTCAGAATATCATTACAGAAATGGTCATTGAGGGACAATGGAAAAATGAACAGCCTGCAGATACTATGGAAGCAAATCCTATCTGAAGATATTTAGAGGCATAACCATTAAAAAACAAACATGTATCATCAGATCGAGACATTAAAGCTGAATCAGAAAATATAAGTGTCTATCCTTGCATCAGGAATAAGATTGTGCAGCACAGAAAGTTTTGAATTTGTCCTGTGTCTAATACAGACAGTTCCATGTTTTAGGTCACTAAGGCCTCCATATAAATATGTTTCATTTCTACTTTTGACAAGGATAGTGGAATGGAATTTTTTTTCTGTATGACATGAAAGGAATTCTGACTTCACAGAGGTGTTCAACCGATGTGCTTCGGCTGTAGCAATTATGGGGTTTTTTCAATGGTATCATTCGTTTATCTAATGGAATAGGCTCAAGATGGATATTTAACTGCAAAAATAAGAACAGCGATTTATGGAAAAATGACCATAGAGGAAGAACCTGACATAGCTCATGCTCATTCTAGATGTTATGAGCAAAAATCAGATGAACAAGCATGTCGTTAGAACCTTATAATACCTCATCATCATTTGCCTGGGACACTTACAAGATAATCAACTAACTTAGATGATCTAGTGTCACCACAGGACTGCCATGTTGATTTTGACTTCGAACACCAAACTCTTCCCCACGTAAGCGTTTCAGGCTTCTGTGCAGGTCCAGGAGAATTGCCTAGGGTGTCTCTGGGTAGTTCTGCTGCAGTTTCAACCTGTTTGGACTGGCAGCTGAAGGGGAAGTCTGGGTGGCTGGAGCTCCTTTGCGGTTCCTAAACTTGGTTTGAGTTCAACGCTCATCATTTGGATTTTGGGGTTT
>MCJB01016028.1:68318-85628 GCA_002018475.1 Nicotiana obtusifolia
GGGGGGGGGGGGGGATGAATCACTGTTCCTATCATGATCATCATTTTCACTCTCATTTGGATCAGATTGCTCAGGTTCAGAACGGCCAACCACTTGCTATTTTTGTAGGAGATGAAATCCAAAAGACCATTATTAGCATGTAGTAGATTGGCCCGAGTGCGTAATAAGAAATTAAATCAATAGATTGAATGCCCCTGACTGCTTCTTCTTCTTCTTGAATAAGCATTGTGATAGTTGCGAGATGTTCTTTGTGCAGAGGAAGCAGCTATGTCGTTTCCAACTTTGCACCTCTTAATTAGTGCTTCAGATTGGCGTTGAGAAATTTGGGCAATGGATGTTTGAATCTGTCCATAAAACACAAGGCATGTATAAGGTATAGTGAAGCGTCAATCATGAAAGATAAGTTAAATATATATCTACGTCCATTGCAGTTAACAGTTTATGTGCACAGTTATTTATAATCTACTAAGTATGAATTGGACTATCAGATATGCATATTATCACACCTGAGGACAAATGTTTCACAAACAATTGTAAAAAATCCTCCATTTCATTGAGAATATATCATCAATAGATTCAGTTCTATTAATTCATAAAATCTTCAACATGCATGGACCTGTAATGACTATGCATAGATCACCTCTATATGTGTGTTCTGTTCCAATAACAACTTTGACTTTTTGAGGCGTATATATGACAGCTGTAAACAAAAGAGGATAGACAGAAAATAAGAACTAAAAAAAATGCAAACAAATACATGTCCATTCAAGAATGAAGATTTCAGGTGCTTCTTTAACTGACCTGCTCATTGAGTGCCCGTTTCTCTTCAAGAAAACAAGATATTCCAAAATGTAGCAGACAAGTTCCATCAAAAACAGAAGAGGAAAGGAATAGAGGCATCTAGTGGTTTTTTATTTCTTCTTTTTCCTGTAGTGTCCCTTGCCTCAATTAAGGTATCAAATCTAGGATAATCTCTCAATGAGCAGCGACTAGCACTATGTGTGCGGCAAGCAGGGTATTCATTATTCCTGTGAAAGCACAATTACAAGTAAAATCCAGAGTAGTTTTCAGGTAATCCTTGGCTTCTAATGACTAGTTGAATCACAACACTGACTTTATGCATTACATACCCCTGTCTCATTGATTTATCTATGCATTCCCTGCAAAAATGGTGTTGACATCCCATCACAACCCGTTCTCTAGATAATACCATGCATGCAGTGCAGACACCCAATGGTAAAAAGCTATTGGACTCTGTGGTCTTCAACCAACACATAACAAATTAGTAATCAAATCTAGTACTACTAAGCAGTGGAACTCCAGTGCAGCTGTGATTGATTGATGTAGAGCACCACGTATACTAAGCGAGAACCGAAAACGAAAACAATTGGCTCCTCATAGTATATTGGAAAAAGTAAGACCAGGAATACAACATGGCTATTGAGAAGATTATAGTCATTTTAATTGTTCATTAAGTTACCAAAGTCCAAAGAGTAGCCAGCAAATATTGATGAAACAAAAGTAAACCAATTGAAGCCTGTGTTTGGTAGTTTCCTTTTCCTATGAAGGTAATCTAGTAGTTATCCTTTTCCATTCTTTTGCAGAAAACATGAATTACTAACACTTGCTGCTTGAGGATAAAAAAGAAAGAAGTTACTTTTGAAGAAGCTGCTGATAAGAATGAATTCGGGAAGGTTCAAAATGCTGCTCTAGCTGCAAGACACAGAAAGGATAAGAAAATGAGATTTCTTGGGCGAACTAGCTAAATAGTCAACTAGTGTTCAGCTTTATGATAATATATCGGGCACAAGAAAACACACTTGAGAGTTTATACCTCTGATTTAGACTGGGGTGGAAGACAACTGCACAAGTTACCATGATAAACTCAGGCGAGGAATGATAGAAGCATCATATTGGGAAGTTCTCTCATTAAAGCTATAAACGAGAAGTAAAAGATGCCTTTTTTGGGAGAACCTGGATTCATTTTTCATGCAACAGAACTTACCTCATGTTTACACGTCCTTCAGAGGAGTAAAATCATCATTGTCTTTTCAAGTATTCCCTTTTGCCACAGTAAACTGAAGGTTTAAACTCTATGACATCATCTGTAAGACTAGTCTGTCACACCTCGAGAAATTTCCCAGAAAGAAAAGAGATTATAGGTTTGCGGCAGTTTTCAGAATCACATACTCAATCCGTCTCAGCAAAGCACTCAATGCCTAGGTGCCATTGCCAAGGTTCAATGATAGGAAACAGGAAATGAAATGGAGAGGAAGGCGTAGGATTTCAATCAAATGTCAGGTTATTGGAATAGCAGCCATGTGTTGGAAGTTTCTTATTCATCACAACGAACTAGATGCTACAGCTCTCAAGTCTTTAACTAGTTGCTGTCCACCTTGTAGATAAATTCACATCTTAGGGTATCATCTCTAGAATGAATTTTCTTTGTGATCCTTAACTTTGCCTTGACTGCTTATGCAGTTGCAAGATGGGGTCAAGGAGCCACCAGCACAAGCTTAAGCTTTGTACCACACCAAATTGTACAGTATCACTGTTGATACCTTCTTTATTCACCGACAACCAGAAAGTAAATTTCTGACATCATTACGTAAGCCAATAGAGGATTCTGATTAATGAATCTTCTAAAGCGAACTTCAAACAATGAACTTATATAGAGCACGGGCAGAACTTCAAAAGTACTTCTTAACACAGACTAACATGATTCCTGCATGCTTGACATTACACATGAAAATTTTAGGACAACGAATATCAAAAGAACATGAAAAATGTAATTGTCAGAACTAAAATTACACATGGTAACTAAATTGTCATGGATTCAGAATGCAATGTGTGAGAACAGTTCAATTTCCAGAAAGGTATCACTGCTGAAAATGTCCGTAGAAAGAACAAGAAAAGCAGAAAGCTACCCAGTCCTAGTCAATTTAGCGAGTTCTTTCGGTATGGTATTGTCTCAAAAAGCATAGAAACAAAAGGTCTTCTTTGTCTCTGTCTCTGATAATCATGAATAACATATCACCAACACTACAAGACATAATTAACCCATCAAATGGTTGTACTAAAAAAAGAGATCTCTTTTGTTAAGAGATAAGCTGACTCCATCTCATCCCTCTACTATATATGTCAATATAATAGGTATGCCCACATCGACGCATAGCTTTAAAACTTGCCTTGAACTTCATTAACTCAAATGTAACAAGTGAAAAACAAAACATACATAAAAGGTATATGAGATTTTTGATAAAATATAAAAAAGCGTATGAAAGAAAAAAGGTATATAAGATAATAGAGGAAAAACAGAACATTGACTAAACCTTTTAAGGGAATCATAACATTTGTCTCTAAAAAAAAATATAACAAGAAACATAACCTTGAGGACAATATGAGAAACATCCCTGCTGACTTTATAATAATACGAGGAATGGAAAATTGCAACATTAAGCTCACATAAGGTGACAAACACAACCAAGATACAATACTTTGAAGCAACTCAAGCAAGGATGTTGTAACTACTGTCTCTAACCTATAAATCTCTCTAAGATTATCAAGTACAGAGACTCTCACACTACAGCTGATTAGTTGTGGTTATTTTCAGCCAAATTCTCCTCCTTCTTTAATGTGGCTACCACCTTCTTCAATATGCTTTCTGTTGGTTCATGAGAGTTCTCTACGGCCTTGGCTGTAGCTTGCCATTTTTCCCCATGCTTCGGCTCTGTAGCAATGCACCTTTTCAATACATCATTCCTCTGCTCCTCTGTTCCGTGCTGCTGTTCGAATTTCAAGTACAATGCCCAGAAATCACCAATATCTGGTGCAAGGGTCACTGCCCTGTTGAACCAATTTCTTGCTTTGTCTACTTTCCTCTCCTGCCAAAACAGCTTAGCCACAGCAACAATAACATGCGGATCATGATCACATTTCTTTAGAGCATCAGAGCTCTTAGTTTTTCTTTGAGGCCGAGGCGCCATCTCAATTGACGCAGCCCATAGAATGCCACTGTTGGGGCACTCCTGCAATGCTTTAGCCATCAGCACATCAGCTTCCCTTTTGTATGCATGCCTAGCTTCAGCTCGCACAGCTGCAAGCCATAGCTCAGGGTTCTGAGGATTCTTCTTCCTGGCCATGGTAAGAACTGCTCGAGCTTTGCTCAGACCATTCATCTTCTCCTCTAGAGATGCAAGGGACAGCCAAAGGGGTATACAATTGGGACAATTCTTAATGCCAGACTCAAAGGCATCCTTTGCCTTGTCAGAATTACCAAGTCTCTCTTCCAACTGTCCCAACATCAACCAAAGTTTGAAAAATGAGGGGAAGCGCCTCAATGCGTCATCCAGCAATCTCCTCTCCTCGTCCACATTCCCGAGCTCTCTCTCCACAATGGCTGACTTCATCCAGACCCGTTCCAAGCCTCCCCTTTCACGTGCCTTAGCAAGAAGCTTCCTCGCCCTCTCTGTCTCACGGTTCTCAAACTCGAGCTTGAAAGCAGCAAGCCATATCTCCTCAGAATCAGGAATTGCAGCGAATGCTTCCTCCAGAATTGCTCGAGCTGCAGGAACATCACCGGCAAGCCACTTCTCCTTCGCACCCATCAACCATAGAACCTCAGCCTTTGGAATATAAGTAACTGCTTTTCGAAGCAATGCATCAAGTGATTCCCTTGTGCCATGGCTTTTCTCGAGCTGTGCTGCTTTAAGCCAGATGCTTTTCTTAGTTCTAAATACAGTAAGAGCATGTGCATAAATGTATTTTGCCGTTTCGATGGAACCCCTTTTCTTGCACTCCTCAGCATCAGCAACCCAGGTCCTCTTCCTATCTTCTTCCTCAACACCAATCCCAACAGTGTTATTTATTATAGCCTGGGAAGTCCCAAGAGAACCGGCTCTTTCACATCCTTCGGCCTCCTTCATCCAAGCCTCCCTGTCAATCTCCAAACCTTCTCTCTGCAAAGCCCTGATTGCCCTTTCAATAATTTTCCCAACAGAAGCAGTATTCCCATTGGCTTCTTCCAGCCTAGCTGCAGTGATCCAGATGGCAGGCTCCTTAGGAAGCTTTTCTCTAGCCTTGTTAAGTACCTTCTTTGCGCTTTCATAAGTTTCCAACTTAGCCAGAGCAAGCCACAGCTCCACATGCAATGGACAGCATTCCACCGCCCTCTGAAGCAAAAGTCTAGCATCTTCCTCATTAGCCAACTCCACAACAGCTTTCCACAACCGCACCGAATCGGGGATATGCTCTAGACCTTTCCTCAACACACGACTCTTATTCGCTGTATCTTCCTCCAACTTCGAGGCCTGCATCCACAATTTCACTGAATTAGGATTTGCTTTAACACCTTGAGCAATCACTGCCTTGGCCTCAAGAGGGCTCGCCAAACGACACGCCTCCAACCAAACATCCTCATTCTTAGGACACTCTTCACAACCTTTCTTTATCAACTGCCTCGCTACCTGCATCTTTCCCGCAACCTCCTCCAGTCTAGCAGCTGCTATCCAACCAGGAGGATGCTTCGGATTTGTCTGAGTAACTGACTTAAGCAACAACCTAGCCTTCTTTATATCTGAAATCTCAGCATCGCTAGTAATCTTCATGCTCTTCAAATCAGTCAAGTATCCCTTAGGATCCACAACCGTTTGCCCAGTAACCGAGTCCAAAATCCTATCCAACCTCACCGACAACACGGTTCCTCTCCCTTCACCCACGGCAGTCAAATCAGCAACGGGCGTCTGCGCGGAAGGCGTATCCATGCCACCAACTATCCTGCTCCTCGGATCCAATGCACTTACATGCTCTTTCTCCTGCCTAGCCTTCTCCAAAAGTGTATCAGGAACAGGCACAAAACTCTCAAACCTCTTTTTCTTGTTTCGCAACGAGTAATCCCCGATTTCAGGTATACTATCCCACTCATCACTCGACAATGTATACAGTTTCCTCTTCAAGTCAGCAAATTGTTCAGTAATCTTCGGGTTAGACGCTCGATACTTTTCAATTTCTTCCTTTAACCTGGCTTCTCTTCTATCTTTCCTCCTCGAATCCATTCTCTGATCAATAGCTTCCCAAATAGCATCAGCTTCTTTATCATCTTCATCATACTCAGCAGAAGCAAATAAACCTACATCATTACCTTCAAATTCGTCGAATTTCTGGTTCTCATCGTAACCCTTTTCCTCATTATCATCCTCCTCATCTTCCTCTCCGGCACCACCCTTGCCGCGGCCGCGGCCAACGCCGCCAGCTGCCGGTGCAGCGCCACCAACAGCAGCAGCTGAACGATCAGGGAGGTCAGGAGCAGCACGGGCAGGCCCAATATCAGAACGGGTGGTGAAACCCGTGGCACCACGGCCCAATCCAGCAACATAATTCGGAGGCGGCCTTGTGTTTAGGAAATCGAGTCGGGCTTTTGGTGCCCCGGGAGCTTGCATACCTCCGAGGAGAGGAACGTGTAGGATTAGAGTCGAATTAGGGAAAATTCCTAGATCGGATAACCGTACGTCCGTGTTCAGTAACCGCCGGCAGGAAAGAAAAAGACGCTGTTGGGTGATTGGGATGTGGAAACTTTCATTGATTTTTAGGGTTAGGGTTTGGAGAGAAGTTATACAAGGATTAATGTCTAGGAATAGGGTTTTGTTATCGGGAAGATTGAAAAACCATAGCTGTTGATGCGCAAAATGGTTACCCAGAAAACACAGTATTTAGAACAAAGATTTGTAGCTATATTCTGTTGAAAAGGGAAATTTGATTTGGATCACAGGAAAGGGCAATTTATTTATGAAATAGAAACAACGGAAAATCGATATGTTTCAATCGTTTAATATTATGTTTGCATCAAAAAGAATTTAAAGGACAAATGGACAAAGTTAAAGGGATATTAGTGCATTTTATCATACCTTTTAATACGAGTAGCATTTTACTTTTTATTGCGCAGAATTGAAAGAATGGTGTCAAAGACATTTGACCTTTAGTTATCTATGCTGTAAGTATTTAACTTATTTTTTATTTTATTAGTATACTAAAGTTGTTGTGAACAATTACATGTTTGTTATTATAAATAATATTAAGAGCGAATATCATGTATTATAAAATATCTATTGTACTATGTTTGGAAGCAAGTTTTGGTTGAAGATCAATATAACTAGAAGAGAATCTAATAATCATATGACTAATTTAGTTAGGATCTAACTAGTTACTTGGTGACCGAATATTTTCTTCCAATAAATAGGAAGATTCTCTTACCATTTGCAAGATCATTAAGAAAAGATCTAGTATTATTTCTCTCTAAATTTTTCTTGTTTCACCTTTATTAAGAAAAGATCCAGTAGTTTCATTTTGTGTTTCAGGTATTATTTTATATACTTTGTGCTAATTCAATTTTTTATTGTACTATGTCAAAAAGCATTTGGTTAATTAAGAATGAAAAAAAATCTTGTGTGATTTTAAATTTATGAATAATACTAAATAGTCCCCTTAACAAATGGGTTGACTTTCACAATGATATATAGCCAATTTCTTTTAAGTTAGTATTAGAAAACATAACATAAAAATGACTCGGTCTTCAAAGGATAGTTTCTGGAAAACTTTACTATTCTTAATCTTATTCTAAGTTTCTTTTTGGAAAAGATAAAATTATTACCTATCTTTTGCTCAAGGATACGTTGAAAGAAACGATATATATTTTTGTTCATAACTGCGCTACTAGACCCTTAATCTCTATTAGTAACCTTCTTACAGTATTTGGTGTGACCTTATACAGTTTTATAATACTTTGTCCTGATTCTTTTTATAATATTTTATTATTTAGTTTTTATTAATATAATTATTGTTATCTCTAACCATTGGCTCTTATTGATAATATCACTCTGTCAAAATTATCAAAGCTTGAATTAATAGTACTTGATATCTCCGGAAAGAACTATTTGTTATGAGTCATTGATGCTAAAATTCACCTCGTTGCTAAAGGTCTTGAGAATACTATTATACAAGAAAATTAAGTGTCAGGCCAAGATAAAGCAAAGGATATGACTTTCCTTCTTTATCATCTCGATGAAGGGTTAAAGACTAAAAATCTTGACCTAAAAGATCTATTTGAATTATGGAACAATTTGAGGAACAATATGAGCATCTCAAGGCAATTGTATTGTCAAGTGCTTAGTATGGTGGATTCACTTGTGATTAAAAGATTTTAAAATCGTAACTTAAACAAAATTCTGTTGTATTCAGGATAACTTTCTAACTTAAGCTGCGTGGGAAAACTGTGAATGATAAGAATTTATTGGAAAAGACTCTTTTTATTTTTCATGCTACAAATATAGTATTGCAGTAGCCATATCGTAAAACGGGTTTTGTATTGGGTCAAGTGCGATCGATTGATCGAAGAGGGGTCGGGCCCGAATACAATACGAGACCGGGTCATCCCGACCCAGAGACAGCAAGTCGAGCATGGGCATCAGAAGTAATCGAGATGGGACGACCGACATCAACCGACCGAGACATGTTTCGGAACAAGAAGTTAGTTTCGACCGGATATCCCGCGGATTCCTGATATCTCGCCAGGAGTAAATATCTCAGCCGTTATAGACGTTAAGCCACCATTGTAGGATATTCAATCCCGTAATTAAAGGGATTTGCCTTGTAATCAGTCTTTTACCTTATTTAGGGCTCTTTCATCTACCTATAAGAAGGGCATTCAACCTTCATTATAAAACACACACATTCTGAGAGAAAATACTATAATTATTACTATTCATCGCTATTAACACTGTTCATCAAGTTTTTTCTATTTCTTGTATTTCATCGTCAACTATCCAATCTCCGTAGTTTGTTTATTTCCTCTACCTGTTATCTTTTAACCGTTTTACATTATATTTTGCATTGTATCAAATTGATTCACGGATCCTTAGCACCACCAACAAATTCAATTGTTATCCGGTTTTAAGGGTAAACAGTTTGGCGCCCACCGTGGGGCCAAGGATATTAGTGAATTTTTGATACGTTCCTCTTTCAAACACAATTTTATGCTTGCTCTTTGCAGAATCCTTTGTTTTACAGATTACAAATTGATCATGTCGCACTCACTCCCCATCAGCAACGAGCTCTTCCACCACGGCGAAAACGATAATATGCCGGGACATGAAGTCCCGATCGACGCCAATTCTCAAATGGGGGTCGATGCTAGCTAGGTGCCCGATCCATCGCACAGTGTTCGAGGGGAGAACCACTCGGGTATGCAACAAAGTTGGGAAAACGAAATTAGCCTCAAAATGATATTTGATATGTTACAAGCTCAGCAAGCGGCCATAGCCCAATTACAAAGCCGCAGCCAGAACCCGGGCAGAGCAGAAATCGTTCCTCCTCAGGTGGCAACCGAGCCAAATACAGCACAACCGGATGACAACTCTTCGGGAATCAACTCAGGGATTATCAAAATGCTCGAGGAGTTGACTAAGCGTGTCGAGACAGGAGAAAAGAGGATCGAAGCCAACGATAAAAAAGTTGAAACATACAATTCGAGGGTAGACCAGATACCGGGAGCGCCTCCAGTGTTGAAAGGGTTGGACGCTAAAAAGTTCGTGCAGAAGCCGTTCCCGGCCAGTGCCGCTCCAAAGCCGATTCCAAAGAAATTCCGCATGCCCGAAATTCCTAAATATAACGGAACTTCGGATCCAAATGAGCACGTGACAGCTTACACCTGTGCCATCAAGGGGAACGATCTCGAGGACGACGAAATCGAGTCCGTCCTCTTGAAAAAATTCGGGGAAACCCTATCCAAAGGAGCAATGACGTGGTATCACAATTTACCACCAAATTCCATCGACTCTTTCGCCATGCTCGCTGATACCTTCGTCAAAGCCCATGCAGGCGCCATTAAGGTCGAGACGAGGAAATCAGACCTATTCAAAGTCAGGCAACGGGACAGCGAAACATTGAGAGAGTTCGTATCTCGATTCCAAATAGAGCGGATGGACCCGCCACCGGTTACAGACGACTGGGCCGTGCAAGCTTTCACCCAAGGGCTTAATACCGGCAGTTCTGCGGCATCTAGGCAACTCAAACAAAGTTTGATTGAATACCCGGCCATCACCTGGGCAGACATCCACAACCGATATCAGTCGAAGATCAGGATCGAGGATGACCAAGTCGGGGGTGCATCGGGCTCTACTTTTACGGTTAAAACTTTTGATCGACCTCGAAGGGGTAACTTTCGAGAGCCAAGGACGAACCGAGACAGGCATCGGCCGTATCCAGAGGATCGAAGGATTGCATCGAGGGGACATAATACCCCGAGACAGGAACACAGGTACGACGCTAATCAAAGGAACAGGAGGCCGTTGCCAAAAGGCAACTTCGAGAAAACCAGCGATCGCCAAGAGGCACCCCGGTTGTCTGAATATAATTTTAATGTCGACTCAACAACCCTCGTTTCAGCAATTGGTCGCATCAAGGACACCAAATGGCCAAGACCATTACAAACAGACCCCGCCAAGAGGGACCCTAACCTTGTATGCAAATATCACGGCACTCACGGGCATAGAACGGAAGATTGCCGACAGTTGAGAGAAGAGGTAGCCCGGTTGCTCGAGAACGGGCATCTTCGGGAATTTCTGAGCGACCGAGCAAAGAATCACTATGAAAATAGGGACAGGCCGGCAGATCAAAGAGAGCCAAAACATACAATCAACATGATAATTGGAGGAACGGATGTGCCTTAGGTACCGGTACTGAAGCGTACCAAAATATCCATTACCCGAGAAAAACGAACTCGGGACTATGCAACGGAAGGGACTCTATACTTCAGCGATAAAGATATCGAGGGCCTTACACAATCTCACAAACGACGCACTGGTAATATCGATGATGGTACACGACACTCGAGTGAAGCGCGTACTTATTGACCCCGGGAGTTCAGCCAACATAATCCAGTCTTGGGTCGTTGAACAGCTGGGACTAACAAGTCAGATCGTTTCCGAGGTCCGGGTGCTCAACGGTTTTAACATGGCATTGGAGACAACCAAAGGAGAAATAACTCTGATGGTAAACGTCGCTAGAACTACCAGGGCGACGAAATTCTGTGTGATCGAGGGCGATATGAGGTTGCTCGGAAGACCCTGGATACACGATATTAAGGCCGTACCATCGACCTTGCATCAGATGTTAAAATTTCCATCAGCCGAAGGGGTCATCACCGTTTACGGAGAGCAACATGCAGCAAGGGAAATGTTTGCAGTAGAAGAAGCGGCGCCAAAGTCTACCGTTCTCCAATAGAAGGCCAAATAGCAATCACAAAAGCCGCCTTCGACTGATGAAGGTGAGCAGGATCAGATTGATGAAGACAACTTCGGGATACCCCGATCTTTTGTTTTCCCGGATGAGACCGACGCAACCAAGTCGACAATCGAGGAGTTGGAGCAGATCTCGATCCGCCATGACACGCCGGATCGGAAGGTATACCTGGGCTCGGGTTTAAATTCCGAGCTCAGGAACATATTACTTTCTTTTCTTTCAGCTAATGAAAATTCTTTTGCCTGGTCCCATTTAGACATGACAGGCATACCACCGGAGATTGCGACACACAAGCTGAGTGTCGATCCAAAATTCCGGCCGGTCAAACAAAAAAGGCGACCTCAGTCCGAAGTCAAGCAGGCCTTCATCCAGGAGGAGGTAACGAAGCTCTTAAATATAGGGTCCATTCGGGAAGTAAAGTACCCCGAATGGTTAGCTAACATAGTTGTAGTACCAAAAAAGGGGAATAAACTTAGGATGTGTATAGACTATAAGGATCTAAATAAAGCATGCCCCAAAGATTCTTTCCCCTTGCCCAACATCGATCGAATGATCGATGCCACTGCTGGCCACGAGACTCTTAGTTTTCTCGACGCCTATTCTGGATATAACCAGATACAAATGGATAAGGATGATCGAGAGAAAACATCCTTTATCACTAAGTATGGCACTTACAACTATAATGTGATGCCATTCGGGCTTAAGAATGCTGAGCTACATATCAGCGTCTAGTAAATAAAATGTTCGAAAGCCAACTAGGTAAAACCATGGAAGTTTATATTGATGACATGTTGGTCAAGTCCCTGCGAGCAGAGGACCATCTTAGTCATTTGCAGGAAACGTTCGACATTCTGAAAAAGTACAACATGAAGCTGAACCCGGAAAAATGCGCGTTCGGGGTAGGCTCCGGGAACTTTCTCGGGTTCATGGTCTCGAACAGAGGAATAGAGATCAACCCAGACAAAATTAAGGCTATCGAAGATATAAAAGTCGTCGACAGCGTTAAGGCTGTACAAAAACTGACAGGCCGGATCGCAGCATTGGGCCGCTTCATATCTCGATCATCAGATAGGAGCCACCGGTTCTTCAACCTACTAAAAAAGAAGAACGAGTTCTCGTGGGGACCAGAATGTCAACATGCATTGGAGGAACTGAAAAGGTACCTTTCTAGCCCACCTCTATTACATACACCAAAAACAGGTGAGCTATTATATCTTTACCTCGCCGTATCGGAGATAGCGGTAAGCGAAGTTTTGGTTCGAGAAGAACAAGGTACTCAGTTTCCCATCTATTATGTCAGTAGGACGTTAGGAGAAGCCGAAACCAGGTACCCACACTTAGAAAAGCTAGCACTCGCCTTATTGAGTGCCTCTAGGAAATTAAAACCATACTTCCAAAGTCACCCATTATGCGTGGTGACAACTTACCCGCTTAGAAATGTCATGCATAAGCCCGAACTGTCAAGCCGACTGGCTAAATGGGCCATCGAGGTCAACGAGTACGATATCCAGTATCGACCTCGAACCTCGATAAAATCTCAAGTACTAGCCGATTTTATCGCTGACTTTACACCGTCGCTCATTCCCCAAGTCGAGAAAGAACTCATGACTAAATCGGGGACTCCTTCGGGAGTGTGGACTTTGTTCACAGACGGAGCCTCAAATTCGAAAGGGTCGGGGCTAGGCATCGTACTCAAACCTTCGACCAGGAACACGATTAGACAGTCCATCAAAACTATAAAAACTGACTAACAACGAGGCCGAGTATGAGGCTATGATTGCAGGTTTGGAACTGGCCAAGAACCTTGGAGCAGAGATAATCGAGGCTAAGTGTGATTCTCTCCTTGTAGTCAACCAAGTGAATAGGACGTTCGAAGTCAGAGAGGGACGCATGCAAAGATATGTGGATAAATTGCAGGTCACTTTACATAAGTTCAAGGAATGGACCCTGCAGCACATACCTCGGGAACAGAACAGCGAGGCCGACGCCCTCGCTAATCTAGGCTCATCGGTCGATGATGAAGAAATCGACTCCGAAAAGGTCGTGCAGTTGCTGAGATCGGTGGTGGAAGAAGGTCATGCCGAGGTCAACTCGACAAGTCTGACTTGGGACTGGAGAAACAAATACATAGAATATCTAAGCTCAGGTAAGCTGTCACCTGACCCCAAAGAGTCGAGAGCATTGCGTGCAAAGGCGGCCCAATTTTGTTTGGCCGATAACGGAGCTCTATACAGAAGAACCTTCGGAGGACCCCTAGCTATATGTCTCGGCCCCGGGGACACCGAGTATATCTTGAAAAAGATACACGAAGGAGCGTGTGGCAATCATTCAGGCTCCGATTCGTTAGTTCGGAAGGTAATCCGAGCTGGCTATTACTGGATCGACATGGAGAAGGACGCAAAGGAATTCGTACGCAAATGCGGCAGATGTCAAAGACACGCACTGATCATCCACCAACCTGCTGAAACATTGCATTCGGTTATATCGCCATGGCCGTTTATGAAGTGGGGAATGGATATAGTAGGTCCACTCCCTCGAGCACCAGGTAAAGCTCAGTTTATCCTTTTTATGACTGACTATTTTTCTAAGTGGGTGGAAGCACAGGCTTACGAAAAGGTCAGAGAAAAAGAGGTGATCGACTTCATATGGGACCACATCATCTGCCGGTTCGGGATGCCTTCTGAGATCGTATACGATAATGGAAAGCAGTTCATCGGCAGTAAGGTGACCAAATTCTTCGAGGACAACAAAATCAAAAGGATATTGTCAACTTCGTACCACCCCAGCGGCAACGGTCAAGCAAAATCGACCAACAAAACTATAATTCAAAACCTGAAGAAAAGGTTAGTTGACGCTAAAGGAAGATGGAGGGAAATGTTACCCGAAGTCCTATGGGCATATCGAACGACTAAAAAGACCAGTACCGGAGCCACTCCATTTTCTTTAGTATACAGCACCGAAGCACTGATACCGGTCGAGGTAGGCGAACCAAGCATCAAATTTCAACACGCAACCGAAGGATCCAACAAAGAAGCCATGAATACTAGCTTGAGCTCTTAGATGAAAGAAGAGAAGCCACTTTGGTCCGAATGGCAGCTCAGAAACAGAAAATCGAGAGGTATTATAATCGAAGAGCTCGACTTCGACACTTCAATGCAGGGGACTTGGTACTCAGAAGAATCACGCTTAATACTCGAGACCCTAACGAAGGGAAACCGGGACCGAACTGGGAAGGTCCCTATACTATACTAAAGGTCACCGGGAAGGGCTCATAAAAGCTCGGAACTTCGGATGGTAAACCGTTGCCAAATAACTGGAATGTGAGCCACTTGAAAAGATACTACTGCTAAGGTAATCGACTTCACCTTTTTACTTTCTTTTTTATCTATTGGTACTGACGTATGCAGGGCAGATCGATATCAAGCAAGTATTAGGACAGGGTAGATCGATATCAAGCAAGTATTAGGACTGAAAGCACGCGTTGCACTCTTTTTCCCTTCGACCGGTTTTGTCCCAAATTGGGTTTTACGGCAAGGTTTTTAAGGAGGCAACCATATGTCGTGCTAACATAGACTAACCATTTACTGGAATTCACGAATTCTTAAGCCCAAGGGCTAATTGCTTCGATGTCAAGGGGGCCAAACTAAGATTGTTAGGATTTCATGTAAGGGTCAAACGGTCAAAAGAGCCGTACCCGGGTAGATCAATCTTGTTCCCCTCCGACAAATGAAGATGTACAAGTATATGAATATTAACAAAGTCATTTGATGCCTACATTGTGTTCTCAAGCCTAAGGGCTTTTTATTTAATTATCTTCGCATTATCAGTAATTGATATTAGTGAAAGACGCGCTTCGAAACCGGGGGGGGGGTAAGACCTAACCAGGCAAACTCCGAAACCGGCAAATCAGGCTAAGGCCTTATTAAAGTCAATAAAGCGCAAAGGGAATTAAGACCGATCTTGGCAATCCCGATCTACGGCCAAGGCCGAATCAAATTGAAGACTCATATCTAATCGAAGCTTGAATGAACAAGACTTCGAAACAAGTTAAGATCGAACCTATTTTCGTAAGGGTCTAATTTTTGCTAAGGCATGACCCCGATCCCTATAAGCTTAATGGTTGAAAGCAGAGCAAATAAGAGCTCGTTTAAATCGTTTTGGACAAGGCTAAGGCCAAATTAGTTATCACTTTGAACAAGGCCAAGGCCAAACTGGATATTAATGTGCTCGGAACTTGCTTCGAGACTAAGGCCGGGCTAACTAGTAATTAGTCGGTCACAATTTATAATCCTAGCTAAGGCAGGATATTTCAATGCATGAAAATCAAGGATTCAACTCGAAATATATCAGAAAATGTCTTTGTACAAAGTGGGATCTTTACATGAATCAGGCTACAAAATATTAGCACTACATCAATCCGAGCCGTCCTCGTACTCCTCAGGAAAGGTCTTTCTTCTCATTTCATCTTCGACCTTCGATGCCTCTGCCACGTCGGAAGACAAATCGAGGCCGCGGGCCTGGAGCTCCTCGAGAACAAAAAGGCGAGCTTGGCATTGACTATACTCGATCAGCGCCTTCGATTGCTCGTGAGCTACCTCGGCGTCAGCTTTATACTGAGCTATCAAGTTGTCAGCTTTGGCCTTGGTAGCAGCATTCTCCGCTTGTGCTTCCTGAAGTCGATTGGTTAGAGCCGCCCGGTCAAGGTTGAGTGACTCAACTTGGAGTCGTTGGAACTCGTTGTCCTTAAGCAAGGCTTCGATTCTTTTTTGCGCTGCCAAGGCCTGTTCTTGGAGAGCCGTTTTCTCTACAGTTAGAAGCTCAACCTTGGTTCTCCAACCGCTCGCTTTATCCTTTGCCTCGCTCAGCTCGAACCCGAGCTGATCCAACCTGTTATCCATTTGCCCCATTCGATCAACGCAAGAGGCATGCTCTTTCCTTACGGAGTTCAGCTCGGCCGGGAGACTTGACAACTGATTTTCAAGCCGCTGACGTCGATCCCTTTCCAGTTCCACTCCTTTTTTGATTCGAAGGAACATCTCATGGTACAGCACCGAAGACTGGGGGAAATGCAAATTAGAAACTGTCAGTACAGGCTCCAAGTCAAAACACTAAGCATGGTACAAAACAAATAAGAAACCGTACCCTGTTCAATGATTGTTGAGCTTCATTGAATAAGCAAGCCCAATCCACAGCATTCATTGAAGCCCGGTCTTCCTCGGTCACCAAGCTGTGGAGATAGCTTGCTATGCCTACCGGTGGGCCCAGTGCTCGGGCGTCCTCAGGGACAGTAAAAGTTATCACCCTCCTCCATTCAGAGTTTGAGCTCGGTGCGGGGAACTTTTCCACTAATTTGATACCAGCCGATATTCCACTTGTCTCGGCTGGGGGACTCTTTCTGGGGACTTCGGGGCCAAAAGTATCAGCGGACGGCACCCCGTCGAAAAATTCATCGAAGACTCCTGCTGTGACCGGCACCTTGCTCGGCGTGTGTATTCTAGCCTCTTGGGCATCTTTCAGAGTTGTCTCAGAGAAGGAGGGTGAATGCGCCATCTTGGGGATGTCTGAGATCTTTGTGTAGTCGCCTGCACATTGGCTCGGTCCCCGGTCCTCGCTCCCGTTTCAATAGTCTCTCCTTGGGAGGCACCGGTTTCCTCTACGCTCTGTTCGAGGACTTCCCGAGGGGGTTTGTCATGTGCAACTTCGGGGCTCTTTTCCCTCTCGGAGTCATCACTCGGTGTGAGGGCAGGATCAGTGACCGTGACTTTACGAGCTATCATTTTCCTCCTGCCTTTCTTCTTTTCGGGCTCAGCCTGGTCGGGAGCCCTTTTTCTTTTTCTTCCCCCCTCTTTCTCCGATGTGGGAGGAGGACGTTGAACTGCCCCACCGGTAACTGCCGACCTCAGCTCGGCATCCTTCGAGAGGCCTGCAAAATAAGTTTTCAAAAGGTTAAGTGTTGGTGTTAATCGTTTTTAGAAGATATAGATTTTGATGAAGCTCACCATGGTTCTTGGCCTCCCA